>BGPR01006359.1:22253-81256 GCA_013235015.1 Araneus ventricosus | reverse complement strand
CTTCACATGGTGTCATGAAAACTTCAATTCAGCAACAAAATCTCATCAGAAACTTGATATTGTTCTTTTTTGTTAAGTATATATTTTAGTTTTATTGTTCATACAAATTAAGCATATAAAATATTTGAAGTCCAAGCATACTGCCTGACGAAAGAAAAATTATAATTTATATGTAAAAATGTTTTAAATCACTTATTTTTACTTTAATAATTATATCTTATGATTATAATAACGGCTATTGTAAAATTCAAAATAGATAATTGAATTGCAGTGTATTTTGTTAACTTAAAAAAAGGAAAATTAAATAAATTTTAGCAAAAAAAAATTATTTTAGACTCAATTTTCAAAATGCATATTTCACAGTTCGAGTTGCAGACTTCCGGTCTCAAAAATTTTATTTTGATAAATATAATTCTAAAAATGGCTTTTTACGAAAAAAAGTAGTCGAACCTGCAGTAAAGCATCCTACTATCATTTTGTTTGCGATAAGGAAACACGTTTAACGGTTTGTAAGAGGAGCTTATTCACCCACCCACCCCTCTTTGCTTATTCACGCTTAAACGAAATTACCCATATACGATTACAACTACATAGTAATACGCATGCGCTCTGATGAGATCGTCAACGTTATGTACAGAGAAAATTTTCCAAGATTCAGTCAGAGCGCATGCGCACAACGTTTTTTCAACTCTGAGAAGGCAATGCAGGGTAACAAGATAAGTAGGCAAATCGCTTTCGCCGAGTTGCGATCAGCGACATCTAGTGTTGGAAGTCGACGTAAAAAACTTTTAGACGACCACGTTAAATAAAAATTGCTTGTACGGAGATTAAATATAAACCCAGACAGCAATTTTAGTTTGCAGCAAATTTGCAGCAGACTTGCACTGCACGTCTGCAAGCTTTCTGCAAATTTGTCACGACAAGTGTGTAAGTGTGAAACAAGCTTGCAGCAAGTTAACGCAAGCCTCGAAGTCACCATAGGACGAGCTTGCAGCAAGCTTGCATTGCAAATTATAGCAAAAACAGAGTACGAACACAACCCAGGATAGAACTCGAGAACTGCCGGTTTGGAAGCTGACGCGGTAACCATTCAACCAAGTTAAACTCTGCGAAGAGAAGATAGATTTCGCTAATACATCGCTCCATTCGATTCGTATACGATTTATTTTAAACTTTTTTCTTGATTTCATTAATTTTTTGAGTTGAGAATATGATTTGAAGTCAAAGAGAGAGCGATTTTCGCTAATAACTACGTTTTGCTAGTAGGATAAATTATGAAATAAGAGTTCAAAAGTAATTACTTTAAAATGGGACAAAATGTATAAGTTATTATTTTTCAACAAACATTGACTGTTTTTTAGATTTAATTTTGTTTATAAACGTTAAAATTTCAACATTAAGAAAAAGGCGATATAGTTTTCTTTAAAGTGCGAGTGATATATTGAGTAAAAAGATGAAAAATGCTTCAAAAAATTTTTTATAAAAAAGTTAGTTTTTTCACAAATTATCATTGATTTATTGAATTAATGAAAAGAAGGACAGTCTAGGAGATGCTATTAAAAATCGGATGTTTTTTTAAAACAGAGACAAAGATAATTATCTCTTTGTGCTGTCTTTGCATGAAGCTTGTTTTGCAAACTTGCAGCAAGTTTGATTTGCAAGGGAGGTGGCGCTATTTGTCACATCGAACTTGTAGCAAATGCGTTGCAAGCTTGGGTGGCGCTAGTTGTCACAGCGAACTTGCTACAAGTTCGTTTCAAGTTTGACGCGTCAAATTTTGCCGTGACAAGGGAATATCAAGTCAAAATCAAACTTGCTGCAAACTTACGTGCTATCTGAGAATCAATAAAAAACTATTTGGTAGAAGTTGTTGAGGAAAAGGGGGTCCCAAAACTTGCATTGTTTAATGGTTCTTACAGCGCTTATCCGGGTTTGCTCTTAATGCATTTAGAGTAGTGTCAATTATAACAAATAGATAGAAACCTGGTGGTTAAAGGCTGTTTTCTATGCATATCTATTAATAAAAAAAGCGAATAGCGAATGTGCACTTGGGGCACAATGGAGTCAAAACTTTAGTGAATTTATGTTATTTTTTAACTCTCTAATCCCGGCAAGAGTGATAATTTCTGTGTCTCAGAAGACCGGGTAGTTTTTCATTCCATGAAGCAGAATGAAATCCCCTATTCCTTTAATGAAATTCCAAGAAATGGAGGCCCTTCGCTTCCGCGCGGCGCCATCAATTGTGAACAATGAAACGACAGGGAGTGGAGGAGAGGTCTGGACATTTGCGGTTTTAAGAAATGGCTTTTAAAAGTTAGTATGGCATTGGAATATTTTGTCTAATATAAGATGTTTGTTCTTCATTGAATTGACATAAAATATAACAATAGAGCAATCTGATACAGGAAACTATAGATTGAAACAACTAATATTAGCTTACCTGATACTTTTTCACAAAATTATTTTATCAATTATTATGAATTCTTTCTATGATAAAGATGATATATTAAATTTATTGCTGCTGATAAACTTTATTTCAATCATTTTTTAAATTATTTTATTATTTGTCAATATTTTGTTAATTTTTCTAAGAATATCTGTTTCATGAATAATGTGTCGTGTATTTCATTCTAAACACCAAAAAAAAAAAAGTTTAATATTCGTATTTATAAGCTTATTTATTTAACTTCGCTCTTTTTTCAAGAAAGGAATATTATTCTTTAAAACAATTTATAGTTGAAATTCAAATAATTAAATTGCTGTTTTATCATAAAGTTTCTTCCGCCTTTTTTTGCAATAAAGTTTGAGAGAACAAAAAAGTTACATGAACAATAAATGGAACCATGATTTCCTCATTTATTGTTTTACAGATTCGGAAATGTATTTTTAATATTTCTTAAATTTACAAGAAATTGATTTCAAGAAAATACCAAAGATAGCTGCAAAAGTTTGAATCTAAAATAAAGAAACATTTTCTATATTTCGAGTGCAAACGAATGCTGGGAAAAAGTATAAGAATAAGAATTGATGAAAGAAGGTCATAACCTTTTCTTCGATCAGTCATTTAATACTCAATCAATGTCTGTCCGCCATTTTTTAATAGAATTATTTAATTTTATTTTTTCAAAGGAAGTCTGTTTAAGTGAAACGCGCATACAGAGTACAGAGAGCATATTACAAAATTCGAAATTCGTTTAATTACAAAATATGTATTAAGAAAAAATCTTCAAATAACAAGTTTATATTTAAATATTAAAATTAAAGTGGATCTTTTATATTTTTCTTGTAAAGCTCTCACACTACGTTTTATACAATTTTGTCATAAATTAATCTCATGTGTGTACATGTGGGACAATGTTGAATACGATGTTTGTGGCTCTTCAAACCTATGTTCAATAAGTTAAAGGCTTTTGTAAAAATTTATTATTTCAATAATATAATAGTTTATTTGCTTAGTATTTAAAAATTAATTTCTAATTTCAAAATATCGTTTCACAAATCATAAATCGTAATTGTATATTTAACCCTCTGCGAAGCTAATTCAATAAGGTTGCCCGAATTCAAAAAATTGCCTCTCAATGCAGTTATGCAGTTTTAATTATATATTTGTATTCCATATCATATTGTTTTGTATCTAATACGAAAATTTTACTATTTGTACATGCTATTATTTAATTTGAAATGGCATATCTTTTTGTTGCATTTTACAATAATTTTTTAATGTTTGCATAAAATGGAATTCTGTAATCTATTTTTCACTCAGTTGTTGATGTTCTGAACAACTGCACTGAAATTAAGTAAAGATTCCAATGATAATACAATATTTTTGTATTTTCTGAATTTATTTATCTACTATCAAAATAGCTTTCTCTTCGAAACAGAAAAAAATTGCATTCGCAACATATTATAAGAATTGCTAAACTACCTTCTTTGACATACTTCTTAGTAAAAAGAAATAATAATAATTATAATTAAAATAATTATAATTTTTTATTCTTAACTCAAGATTACAATATCAAAAATCTTTTCATTAGTTAATTCTCGATAAATTGAAATTAATGGATTTGATAAAAAAAAAACCATTTAAAAGAAAATTTTGATCCTGGACTTTTTTCAAATAGTCAAGAATTTTTGTTATACATGTTTAAGATAAGTCAACAAATAGAAACGCAATTTAGAAATTATTAAAAACAATATTTCTTCCGTGTGAGTAATTTAAAGGCCATCGAAAAATATTTTTATACCTTTTGATTTTGGACACTAGGAATTATTTAAAATTTATCTAATAATAAATTAGGTTTGGAAATAAAAGAGTGAAATAGAACAAGAAGCTGAATATATATTATAAAAAGAGAATATCCTAAATTCAAATGCTCGAAAACATTAGCCTTGCAGCAACCGCGAAAGAAAGACTCAGGCTCGAACCCGGGGCAATGGGGTTCGTAACACAGCGCTCTACCGACCTTGCGATGCAAGCACGTTTTGGGAAAGGCATATTTAAATGACATTTATAATTTGCTCAAAATTTAAAAGCATTTGATTCAACTGGCAGAAATTCACTAAAAAATTACATTTTATCATTTTACAAGATTTTAACAGCAGTAGATCTTTGATAACTGCAAAGAGTTGTTTAAAATTCCTTGATGATGATTAAAATATTTTTTACTGTATGGAGCTCATCAAGATTGCAAACTTGATATTTAATTAGAAAGAAATCTGAGCTTAAATTTCATTACTGAACGCTTCAGTAAACATATTGTTTCCATCTAATTAAATGACATTCATGGGAAATCCTAAGCAGATAATAGAAATCAAAAGCGTCAAAATACTGAAGATTCTTGCAAAGTTCCATTAAATTCACTAACGAAATTTTAATTAATTAACATAAATGTTAATTAAAAAATAATTAATAATAATTAATTAGTCATTAAGATTAATTATTCAAATTATAATCAATATAATTAATCATTAATTATAGTTATTAATTATGATTCATAATTATATTAAAATATAAGTTCAATAATAAAGATTATTAAAGTAATTATGGGCTATAAATCCATTTTTTGGGAGTCGGAACGAATCCTCAGATCCGGATCCGAGTCCGCAAAAGGAACGAATCTGACCCATCACCAGAGTGTCTACTTACGATCCATTAGCTGTCATATGTCGGCTTTACCTATAATATTTGAATTAATCTCAGTTAAATCTGATGGTGATTCTATTTGGTTGGACCCATCGAGATATAATTTAGATTCAAACTTTTGCAGCTATCTTTGGTATTTTCTTGAAATCAATTTCTTGTAAATTTAAGAAATATTAAAAATACATTTCCGAATCTGTAAAACAATAAATGAGGAAATCATGGTTCCATTTATTGTTCATGTAACTTTTTTGTTCTCTCAAACTTTATTGCAAAAAAAGGCGGAAGAAACTTTATATCTCGATGGTTGGACCAGCTTAGCCAGGCCACATCCATAGATTTTGGCAAATTGCAATAATAATAGAAGAGGTGGACTGAAGATTCAATCTTAAATTATAATGTATCAGTTCATTCCCAAATAATAGAACCGAATTTTTAAAAAACTGTGATAAGAGCTTTCCACTGACCATCGGACGAGTTTTCTGTTTTGTTTATTCACATAAAAACCTGGACTTCCGCTTTGAAGAGGGGTTAACAGACTTTCGAGTCTATCTCGTACCCCGGTTGGGTTGGGAGCATTTCGCCTTTCGACCGCGGGACGTAATGGCTTTTTCTCGACCGAAAGAAGGGGTCTACCTCGGTCGTTTCTAACATCGCGCTTTACGCTAGGAAGTGACGTATTTCTGCTGCGTGCGCAGCAAATCAAGCAATCGTCATTGTTTCATGGTTTCAGATTCAGTCCGAGTTTTGAATCGCCAAAGGAACTATGGCGAAGCATACATTTGCTTCCCAATTCAAAATTATGTTGGATTATTTTGAAAAATATCCACAAATTTTAAGTGGGAAAGTTGATCGCATCTTTTCAAAAGACACCAAGGGTAAGAGGTGGGAAGATTTAACTTTTGCTCTTATAAGATGCATTATGATGCATCTTTCTTGCTTTCATAAGTCCATTGTTAGGGGGGGTGGGTAAACCATTTATCTTTTACAAAATATACATTTATAATAATATTATACATTTATAGAACATAAATTACAGTCTTTTTTTCAATATATTGATGTAATTTTACCAGTTTTCTACAGAGAGGAAAAGTAATAAACTTTTTTCCATGCCAATTATTTTAACATAAATAAATCTTATAAATTAATATTACAAACCATTTGCTTATTTTTCCAATTACATAAGAAAATAAAACATGAAAAAAAGTTATTAAATTCAGCAAGTTTTCACAACATTAAAAAAATTACATCTTTATCAAAGAACAAGAAAAATTCTTTTATTGTCAGATTTTGCAATTACTTTGTAAATATTTGACAAATTTCTTTGAATTAAAACCCAAATAAAAAATTGTAATGATATATACGGAATGAGGAAAGTCATTCCACACTCAATGTTAAAAAAAAATTTTAATTTTACCCTAATTTAATTTAATAAGAAAATATTAAGTAATTAAATCTTTAAATGTAATTGATCTTAGCTAATTATCAACTATCATTATTGACTATCTTGATGGAGTAGTAAAAGATTTAACTACTTTTAAAATGGATTACATTTATCCCGATAAGCCGTTTCAAAACACAATTAACGTCTTAGCAGCCTCCATTTTAAACGAAAATTTGATAAGTTCTGATATCGAAACAACACTTCTCGCTAGCGAATAGCGTTTACACCAGGTGCAGAGCTGGCGAGAAATCGGAGTCCTTTTTTCGACCGAGCGAGATCCCAACCGGTTGGAAAAACGGGTACGAGAATTGCACTTGTCGTTAACGGGCGGAAAAAGTGACGTCTCCCAACCCAACCGGGGTACGAGAATAGACCCGTTTGTTGCTTCAAATCCTATAACTCTTTAATTCAAATTCCGCTTTCATGATTCCATTGACTGCATTACACCAGAATTACGTACCGCATTTTAATATAAATAAACGATACAGAAAACTCGTGCATAGAAAGAGTGATAGTTCACTTCTGCATTCAATCTTCATCTATCTAGAATCGAGTTCAAATTTCGTATTTGGATCCGAAATGGCCGAGAGTTCAAAAGTAATTACTTTAAAATGGGACAAAATGTATAAGTTTATTTTTCAACAAACATTGACTGTTTTTTCGGTTTAATTTTGTTTATAAACGTTAAAATTTCAACATTCAGAAAAAGGCGATATATTTTTCTTTAAAGTGCGAGTGCTATATTGAGTAAAAAGATGGAAAATGTTTCAAAATTTTTTTAATAAAAAAGTTAGTTTTTTTACGAATTATCATTGATTTATTGAATTAATAAAAAGAAGGACGGTCTAGGAGATGCTATTAAAAATCGGATGTTTTTTTTAAAACAGAGACAAAGATAATTATCTCTGTACTATCTTTGCATAACGCTTGTTTTGCAAATTTGCTGCAAGCTTGCAATGCAAGCGAGGTGGCGCTATTTGTCACGGTGAACTTGCCACAAGTTCGCTTCACGTTTGACGCTTCAAATTTGCTATGACAAGGCAATATCAGGTCAAAATCAAACTTGTTGCAAACTTGCATGCTATCTGGGTTTGACCCTTCTGAACAACTTTGTTTAAAGATTCATCAAAACATATGACAAATGATTTTAAAGAGGAAAGAACAGCTGATAATTCATTTTTAAAGAAAAGAGCCAATCCAAAACAAATTGTATATTATGTCTTATCTTTTTTCATTTTAAATTTTTTAGCTATCTCACTGACATTAAACATGAGCTTACAAATATCAGGCAAGTCCGAATTTGAACGGAAAGAGGAATGTGTCATAACTGTACGAAGACACCATAATATTTCAGCTTTAGTTACTTGGTCATTAAAGGAAGTATTTGTTGATTGTTTTTTTACAACTACTAACAGTTCCTTTGGAAGAACTTCTTTCATCTAAAAATTCCAGTGTTAGAGTAATACTCTCAGCCGACTCTGTTTCCATAAGCACTGGTTGCAGACACTGATTCTTTACTCACAGAAACGGAAGCACTAGGTTGAGATTTATTCTTAAAATTTGCCAGAAAAAAATTTGCATACTTGAAGAATTTTTAGATTTAATACTTTTCTGATGTCTAGGTCCTTTTTCATGGCTAATAATTGCCTGATGCCCCATATTGCTTAAAGAGAAAGTTTTCTTGCAGACTGAACATTTTGCAAAACATGGATTTTTTTCAACAGATTCCAACCACGTTGACCAGTTAGGGTTAAGTTCCTTATCACACCAATCATGATTAAACACACTTATCTTTGACATTTTATAGCATAGAAATAAAATACTTGACAGTATTTTAACTAAAGCTGATTAAATCAAGGAATTTAAAATGCTAACATCAGCCTGAAAACAGACCTCCACAGACATATAGAAACAGACTAACAACCACTTTAGCAATACATACAGAATAAGCAACACTAAAAGGAGCTGTCCATAAATGATGTCACACTTTTTTTCAATATTTTTGACCCCCCTTTGTGACAAAGTGTCAGACTTCACCATACCCCCTTGTCACATGTCACGCTATATTACATAAACATACTTGCAGTAAAGCACTACGTTATAGATCCTATTTCAAATTTTATTTTTAAACTTTAACTATGTGTTTTAACAGGGTGCGTAGTGAGAAATTGCTGTAAAAATTAAGCACTTTTAAGGACTTTTTAAGCACGTTATCCAAAAATATTAAGCACCTTTTTGTACATGCACGCATATGTAGACCCACGTATTTTCTAAGCATAATGTTTTTTCAGTTTTATAATACTGCGTAGTTTTAATTGAAAAATTTAAAATATGTATTTTTTTTATTTTAAATATGTAATATTTTTAATTTTAACATTTATTTCTGTATTTTCACAACGTCTTCTTTGTAAAATAAAGGATGTCTCTTTGGTTTGACAAAAAATAAAAATGATAATGCAAACCGTCATTTCCAAAAATTAAAACAACTTTTATAAGATTAACAATAAAAATCTGTGACCTTTTCCAACATTTCTTAAAATTAACAAATTACCTGTTAATTTGGATTATCAATTAATTTGCCCCTTCGGGATAATCATTCCAGTACTTCAATATACGGTGGTGCCCATTGTTGAAGAAAAAGGGAGCGAAAAAAAAGTCATTAATAGTTCAGTCAACGAAGGGTTTCAAAAAAACATTAAATCATATAGTTTTAAAAATTGATAAACATGTTTGTGAGGGCCTCCTGATAAACATACTAAAAGTCCCCGGTCCTGGAGGAACTCGCGCCACCATCTTGGATTTCATACTCCTTTTTTTAGTTTTTTTCTTGAATATATCGAAAACTATTTAGTTCTCAAATTATAATTGATTTAATGAATTAAAGAGCACAAAATTCCCTACAAATACATGCTTTGATCTTTTTTTCTATCTTTAATAGTTTACGATGTAATGGGTCTCAAAGTTTGCCGCCAACTTGTATTTTATCCCCCCCCCCTTTTTTTTTAGTTTTTCTTGACTACCTCAAAAACTATTAACACTAGACGAAAAATAAAAGCATGCATTTGTAGAGAATTTTGCGGTCATTAATTTTTTGTATTATATGCAATTGAATAGTTTTTGAGATATTCACAAAAGACTAAAAAAGGGAGTTGAAATCCAAGATTGGGATAAACTTTGAGACCCATTATCTCAGAAACTATAAAAGCTAGAATAATAAAAAATGTGTGAATTAGTAGGAAACTTCACGCTCTTTAATTCTTTAAATCAATTGTAATTTGAAAACTGAATAGTTTGAGATATTCAGGGAAAACTAAAAAAGGGGGATGAAACACAAGATGGCGGTGCGAGCTCCCCCTCAGGACTGGGACCTTTTAGTATATTCATCAGGAGTCCCTCACGAAAATATGTACCAATTTTTAAAACTATATGTTTTAATGTTTTTCCACCCTCATTTTGGACTTTCATTGACTGAACTATAAGCGTTACCTTAACATGTATTGACACCCCTGGATCTATCACACCCTGGATTCCTTCCCCGAATTCTTCCCTTTTATCAGTTTTACTTCTTGATACATCCGATAAACAAAGCTTTATGACTATGCTTTCTATTCATAGTATTCAGCGTCTGAGGTTTTGAAAAGAGAATGCTTTCTTTGCATTTCTTGAGAAAATTAAGCACTTTTTAAGGACCTGTTTTCAAAATTAAGCACTTTTAAGGTGCTTAAAAATTGTTTTCAAATTTAAGCACTTTTTAAGCACTTTTCATGACGCTACGCACCCTGTTTAATGACATTTGTGAGCACAACAATAATAATGAATATGTACTTATTTTGTATGAAATAAGATTAAGAGGTTTACAACAAAAAACCTAATTAATATAGAATAGTAATATTATTAATAGGAAAGAGCAATTGAAAACAGTAGTATTTTGGAATTTGAAATATTTTGCTTTAAATTTTATCTTTACTTTATGAACACAGAATACTCTTAAATAGATTGAATTTTAAAAAACGCCTCAATAAGGTCAACCTGTTTGTGCCACTACCAGTTCTACCACTCACCCAGGGCGACATATCATTTGTTGGACATGTCTAGGGAGTGACAGTGGGAGGTTTTCTTCTAATGGTGAAGAATTTCTGCTGCTACCATATTCTCAGAACCTACTCTGAATGCCTTTTGCGAAAAGAAAGGAATATAAGTGGAAAAAAATCACATGAAAGTTGTTTTAGCCCGAATAAAAAAATACCCTCAAATTCTGGCAATTTCAAAATTTAATCTGCTAATTTTAAATGTTTTTATTTTAACCAAAATGTGTGATGTCACACTTCTTGTTACCCCCTCCAAGCGTGACATCACTTGTGGACGGCCCCAAAATGGAACAGTGCATTCTGCAAAATAGTTTGCCCTTTCTAAGGTCCGGTGCACATTAGCCAATTCACGACGTTAAGGCTGCCGTGCACACGCCACCTACAATTTCAGAACGTAATGTTATCCTATGGAGATTTATACTTGCACCTTTTCTCGTTTGCTATTTCGTTGTTTCGGATGCAATCAAGTGCATTCGATAGAAGAAATAAAAATACAGGTTCCTATAAAATGTCTTTTTTCCCCGACTGCTTAAAGTATTTTTAAATATTTTTCAAAAGTCGCTAAACTTCAATTTCGGGTTTTAAACATTTTTAGAAAATTTGCAAGCATAGTTAAAATAAAAGTAACTTTATAGAAACCTTCATTTTGTTATCTTCTTTCCAATGCACATTTTAAAATTTTTCAAAAAATATATAAAAGCTGTGTTTGAGCAAAAATTTGAAAGAAATTCTGCAATTTTCCCCCACTTCGCGAAGCTCCGCCTTCCTGCGGAAGGATACAAGCTTTCCTTTTACTGTTTGATTTGTCACCTAGCTCCGATCTCCCCTTTCTGGAGGACTGTGGGGTGAATCCCCTTCCTTCCCCCTTATCGCGGACTGGTGACTTCCAGGCAGTATCTTTTATTTTATGGCAATAGGGAAAGTTTTTGTAGCTTCTGAGCTTCAAACCAAACACAAACCAAGAAGCAAATGACAAAAACAAGAAATGGAATAATTAAATCTTCATATCAGTATAATAGACGCATCATACCCTTTGGTATTTTGATCTCGAAGGACCAAAACCTTTTATCTCTCATTTCTTTATTCATTTAGAAATTTTAGATGTATAAAGTCGTATACAAAACGGAAATTTTTGAAAAATTATTCCATAAAGTATTTACAGAATATTGCTTATGAATTCGGATCATTCTAAAACTTGTGTTCAGATTATTCCATAATTCAAAACAGATTCAGTTTGATTTTTTTTATTGAACCCACCATGACAAATTAATACCTTTTCAAATTCGGATATTATTATTTTAGTGATTAAGATAATTGTGTAGTTCAAGAAATACTTCGAGAATGGTTTTCTGAGAGTGCTCACACATAAACACAAACCTTGTTCCTGCGGGTGTTTTTATTCGGAGTTATTTGTATGCGTACTTGATTAAAATTAAATTTTCATGCTCATCTTATTTTTCTGAAGAAAAATACCATTGCCTACCTATTATAACAGAAGTGAGACCGTTTTCTTCATACCATAAAGCAGTTGCGGCGAAAGGGTGTGAGGGAAGGGCAAAAAATGTAGAAACACCTAAAAGGACCCCGGAGAATAGGGAGTAGGCAACAAAATATTAAAATTTAGTTTCAAAATTAGCTAGCTTTCCCAGACATTGTTGTTTTGCAAATACTCCCTAGTTTTAGATATATTTTAGATGATATAGACAGCTAAAATGAAATAAAAATTTAATATTTTCCTCAAAAAGTGAGGGGCCCCCCCCCCCCTCCTTCCCCTGACCAACCTCTACTATTCACAATCTTGGCACTCATAAGAGAAACATTTGTGAGTCTATTATACGATGTAGTAGTAAATTAGTTTATTTTTTTAGATGCGAAAATTTCATCGAAGTAAATGATATATTTTTTGAAATGATCCTCGTCAGGATTAATCAGAATATACAGGGTGGCCATAAAATATAAAAACCCATTTCAAAAATTGATTAAAAAAAAGCAACCTAATAATGTTACAACTACGGATTTTTTTTTTTAAATGAGAGAGCAAATAAAAAAGGGTTTTTTTTCCAGATAGGTAACGCGGCGTTACGGCGTTCTAAATTTGTTACAGCTAGAGAATTCCATACGCAAAGGCTGTAGATCGTCAAAAGCCGATGCGCGTTTTCTGGTTAACTGTTTTAGTTTTTCTTGAAAATATCGAAAAACATTTAGTTTTCACACTACATGTGAATTAACAAATTAAAGCGCGTAAATTTCCCTACAAATGCATGATCTTACTTTTCTTCTAGCTTTGATATTTTCACAGATAATGGCTTTCAAAAATGGGAGCCGTCCAAAAATTTACGACCATCGTAACGAAGCGTTACCTATCTGAAAAAAAAAATCTATCATTTAAAAAAAAAAACAGTTGTTGTAACAGTATTTTTTCTTCTATTAATTTTTGAAATAGGTTCAATATTTTATAACCACCCTGTATGCATTTTCATTCTCGGCAGTATGCAGAATAAGACAGGCTTCCGCAATACTAAGAAGGCAGTGAGTCGTTTGCAAATTTTTTCGGGACGAATTCGAAATGATCAGATATTACAATATTATATTCATAAAAACTTCAAACATTTTTTCAAATATACTGAGTGATAATTTTGGTGTAAATTAAAATCTGAATTTTTTTTTTTTTTTGGTTTCACTTGCATATTTGACATTAGAATGATTTTTTTTCTATAAATACGGATTGCTTTCATGCGTTTTTAAACCAGCGGGAGTTTTTCTCCCCTAAACTTTCTCGTATACTTCCCCCAAAAGGTGCCGTTTCCCCTTCCCCCGCGTGGCTAAAAAAAATTCGAACCTACTGTTATCCAGAATCCAATGACTATCAGAAGGTTTTTCATTATAGTAATTGAAAAAAATATCTAGGTAAAGAATTCAAAGAGATGCGTACCGATTAAAACGCATCTATCTCACACTGCTAGGTTTCTCTCTTGCCGTCTGAAGGACAAACTGACGTAATCGCTTCTTTCGCGAGCACAGACGATTGCTTCCGTACGCATGCGCGTGGAGATAGGGGATTGGTTTCAAAGATAAATTATACAGACCGACAGACAGACAACCCTTTGACGGATTTGACCCAAAATTTTATGTGGACCTACATTCATGACGATAAAACTGTGTACCAAATTTTATCCATCTCGCTATTCAAGTTTTTGAGTTATAGTGTTCACCTAACTTCGGACATACAGACAGACAGACTTCCCGTTGATGGATTTTGTCCAAAATTTGATAGAAACCTACAAATTATGTTTAAAGACCACATACCAAATTTCATCCCCGTAGCTCTCATAGTTTTCGAGTTATCGTGTTCACTGACATAATTCCAAAATTGTGTTTTTCGGACTCAGGGAGGTCTAAAACGTGGAGATTCGTCAAAATCTCGAGTTCGAATTTTTGACGATTACAATACTTTCTCTTTGTATACTTCGTATACGAGAAAGTAAAAATGCTGAAGTTCCCCATTGGGGAAACCACAGAATATTAAGGATATTCTGATTACGAAATTCTATCTTTAAATATCCTGGGTTTTATATCTCAGATGTTGTTTAAAATGTACCTAATTAGGATTAATTAGAATATATATATATATATATATATATATAAATTTTTATTCTAGGCTTTTTGTATGTAGAAAAGTTTATTAGTCCCTCTATTTTTCTAAAAATTTTCTCGCTCCCTCCTCTGTAACTAATTTCCATATAAAGTGTAAATTCACAAGAAAAGATGACTAGAAACTCGTGGTGCCCTATATTATCGTTATTAGTAATCAGAAAATTTATTTTCACTAGTAGACCAGCAAAAGAGAGCTTCTCCCTACCAAAGAGAAAACTATTACAGATATGGTTTAGTTGTAAAACACCGCCCATAAAAAGTTTAATGTCAACGTAAGGAAAATATTTAGTGCAGTCTAGAATCAAGCAGAATTGTATGCAAATATTTCAATTATTTAAGAAATTCTTGATAGGTATGTTTATTTATACTGCATATGTAACAGTTTTATTTTATGAAGAATTGATGTTCACCAAATTAGTATCGCTGTTGGATGCAAATTTTTCCAAAGTAAAGTAATATAAATGGTTTCAAATCGACCCAGGGTCGGATTAGGCCTTGTTTAAGAATTATAAAACAATATTAGAATATATTATTCCCAGCTAATTCGAGATATTAGGTCATTTTATTCAAATACTAGCAGTACGCGCACGGCGTTGCCCGTGGAATCAGGACTTTAACAAAATGGAAAAAAAAAAAGAACCGCCCACAATGACATGAAAAAGTTTTGAAAACAAAAGATACACATTTTTTGATTTTCCTGCTTATTTTTTTTTTCACGCTACAGTACAGAGTACGTTAATCCAAAACAATATTACAAAATTGGAACGTGAAAATGATTATTATACAGCAAGCAAAATATAAATAAAATCCGAAAAAAATAATCGAAGTAATTCATTCAGGTGAAGGTCATGACGTATCCTACGCGTCCGCCAATCAAAATTGGCATCAACGTTCCGAAGAAGTTCCGCTTTTGGAACTCGATCGAGAAAAATAACTCGCAACGGCCCAGAAAAAAATTAATTTAAAAAAAAACGATAAAAGATATTTTAACCATTCTTGTTTTAAATCCGACAGAACCGTTCTAGTTATAAGCTGAAAAAAATTGAAATTAATAGTGTTATTAGAAAGTCGGATGCAACAAATTTAAAATCAAGAGTAACATCTTGATGCCAAAACTGGGTATTTTTTAAAAATTTCTCAAAATTCAGTAAATTGCGTTAGAAATTCAAAACTAACTTCATTAGAACGGAAATCGCGTGCTCTTTCCGATGGTGTATCTATTTTTGTCGTGCAATTATTCGAAACCAATCTATTGAGAAATTAGTGCGAAAAATCAACCAAAACAACACAAAACATTAAATAAAAAAAATTCTAGGTTAAAATTTAAAATTTCGGCTTCGAGGTGCATTCAATCACCATTACGACTACCTGTGTGCCAAATTTCATGGCTGTAAGTGCGATAGATTCGTCTGGACATCGCAGACAAACACACACACACGCACACAAACATTGCCTTTTATATATATTAGAGATGTATCAAAAAACTTTTAAAAACGTTCTATAAATACACCAAAAATCTTTTTCTGTTAAATTTCAGTATCAAAGCCAGTTTCTTTTTCCTTCGGCTCAGATGTATATAAAAAATTCCTGAAGATGCGTTTGTAAATATTATTTAACAAACGCACAGTCAATGCCATTATTTAAAGAGTGATATTTATTTTAAAATGTTAAGCTTTCTTGCTCTAGTTTTTAATAACTAATTTTATTGTTTAATTATAAGAAATAAACCTGTACGAAATCTACCGAATAATTAGTCAATTATGCTTTCGTTTAAAATGTAAAAGTTCTATTGACTATCATGTCTCCTTCTTAGACAGGTTAAAAGTTTTAAAACTAAAAAAAAAAAAAAAGAAAATTTGACCACTAATTTAAGGTTATTTATTAAGCTTAAATGGAAACGTCCATGCAATTTTAAACGTTTTTTACATACCTTTGTAAAATAAAATTTTTTTTAGCTATTTGTACCTTTCTCATGAGAATGACACAAATATTGTCTTGCTGCTAATTTCAGTATTACAAGTTTATAAAGCGGTTTATTTCTTTTATTGTATTTAGTACATATTTATCTGTGAATATTTCAGCTATTCAACGAATTT
The DNA here is from genome assembly GCA_013235015.1 of Araneus ventricosus. Lineage (NCBI taxonomy): Eukaryota > Metazoa > Arthropoda > Arachnida > Araneae > Araneidae > Araneus > Araneus ventricosus. The sequence continues at coordinate 64,834 of BGPR01006359.1, read as the reverse complement.
ATAATGGATATCTTTATTTATTTATTATTATTATAGTTTTTATTTTCATAAAAATATCCTAACTCTATTGTAGACACACTAACCCAAAAAATAAGTAAAACCAGAGAGTATATTTGTAGTTTTTCTTGTAAATACTTTGTTTGTAATAAAATGAGAGAATTAAATGTCATGTCTTCAACTCTTCACAATCTCTCTTGGTAATCCTACGAGAAACGTGAGTACGTCTATTAGATCAAATAGTATTCAATTAGTATTTTTTCAGATGCGCAGATTTTATCGAAGTAAATGATATATTGTTTGAAATTAACCTCGCGCGCGGCGTTAGGATTAATCAGAATATACATTTTCATTCTCTGCTTCTTGTATGCAGAATAATGTAGGCTTCCGTAATACTAAGAAGCCATTAAACTGTTCTCAAAATTTTTCGGGACGAATTAGAAATGTTCAGATATTACAATATTAAATTCATAAAAACTTCATACAATTTTCTCTAATGTAATAAAAATCTTAGCTTTGGTTTCTGAATTGGGACAACTACAACCACTTGCCTACTTTTGAGAAAATAATAATTATCCGGCAATATATTTAACAAGAAATTTAAATCTAAAATAACGGTTTTCACAGATTTTGGAATCTTTTCGTCAAACGATTTGCAAACACCCGTCTCGAAATTCATTCTCCGTTCTCACCAATATTTGGAGTGTAGGTTGACTAGCGGGTAGGGTATCAGATTACCCTTACAAAGGCGTAAAGGGAGTCTTCGGAGGACAAGGCATGACCTTGTGACCCCTTCCTCCGTTTCGCGACCGCAAAAAAAATAATCCATACTCCGCGAGTTCGCTTCTAGGCTGTGATACGGCTTGTCAATTAAGATTTTAAGACCGCCTCTTCACCCCCACCGTTAGAGGACGCTTTCATCGACACCGGTTTTTCGTTTAGGTACACGGCAGCCTTAAAGCTATAAAAATAACAATAGTAACCTCCATTATGTCTCCACAGGGGGCATGCAGGTTACTATTGTTATTTTTATAGCTTCAACGACACAAATAGGCTAGTGTTCACTGGGTCTAAGAAGTAGTTCTACAACAGGTAAGTAAGAACTAAACAGCTTCTCACTGTCTGTTTAAGAAGCACCCCCCCCAACTGTCATTGTTTGTTGCTGAACCAGGCAGGAAGGGAGGGAACAATGTGGATTCTGACTTGAAGGGGTTTTGTCAAGCTCTGGGAAGACTGGAATGTGCTGTAGTGAACAAAAGGTGGTATGGAAAACTGGTTTCAGAAAAGAAATTTTCTTCTAGCAGTCTCAAGTTGTAGTAAAGAAAATCAATTCAGGGGAATTTTCACAAAAAATTTTAAAAGAAAAATAAATCTTTTCAAAATTGTATTTTTTTACTTAAAGAAATTTTGCCAGATTGTCACCAGAAAAATACAAAGTTCTCTGGCTTTTCGAGACCCCAAAAAGTTCTGACTTTTCCAGGTGGGTAGACACCCTGCCGAAATAATTTTCTTCACGCATTTCTAGTCGGACCCTTAAATGCCCTCGGGACTGAATCTTCACTGCAAAATGCGACTTCAAGCCCATTAATCACATGGTTGATGTTCAAGTGATGTCCTCCAACCTGCCTGCAGAAATTCGAAAAAATGTGTTAATCCGAAAGTGTCCAAATACTTTAAATCATATGGTGTATATGTAATTTTTTCTCCAGTCTAGGAGAATCAGTCAAGATAATTAGAATAAACTTGTTAAAAGGATATGCACATTTTTCTATTGATCTGGAAGCTTGCAATTCATATAATTTTTTTTTTGTGGCTCCTTTGAAAAACCAGGATTGTGTTTCGGGGTTCTGCCTTTTTTCCCACGATAAATAAATAAGAAAAAATTATGAAAACGTCTTTAAAACAGTGCGATTTTTATCATTCAGGTTAGAACGTCCCAGTGCTGCTTATTTTGCACACCATTGGGTGCATGTTTATCTCTAATGGTTTAGAAATCAACTATTGGGCTATGATTAGATTGGTCACCCTGTACTAAAATTATTATAAGTTCGAAAAGTTATTCAAAATTATTTAAGTTCCTATGAATGATCTACAAAGTTATTTTAAGTTTTTTGTTAAAATAATTTACATTTATAAACATAGTTATTTCCCAATTGTGTATTCTCAAATTATATATTTCATAAGCAGTTACCCTTGGAGAAAAAATTATCTTACACTAACATACCCAAATATTTCAATGTTATAAGCAAAATAATCCTAAGAGTTTAGCTTTCAAGCACAATCTGTAACTGACATATGCGAATTCCTTAAAATTGTGATTAGAAATTATCTCGATTCATATTCAAAATATTACTAGAAAAATTGTTCATTTGAATAAGATTCCACTTAAACTAAGTCTACTACTAAGACAAATTACCATACATGTTTCATAATAAATAAAATTCCTATAAGATAGATAGTAAGTAAAAATACATTAACATATTTTTGTGATTGTTCTTCATCCCTTCTTAAATTTTCTCTACATAAAAGATAAATTCACTGTCGTATTCTTAAGCGAAAAAATCTACTCATGCAACTGTTATTTTTTGTTAATTATTTACTGGCTTCATAATAAGTAAAACCTGTAATTATAAAATATTAAGAACAATACTGATCACTAATAAAGACTTTATTCCTTCTTGAGTACTCACTCCATGACGAGAGATTTTCTTATTAGTTTGATATGACTACAATGTTTTGATTGTGCATTTTTTCTTACTAATTAATTATTTATTTTCTTCTGTTGTATTTGTATTCAGCTTCCTACATTTTGTATATTTAGAAATTGAAAAAAAAAATCACTCTTCATAAATTCTCAGTGAAAGTTAAAAAATATTGTATTTCTCCATAAACTGAATTTTTTTTTTAATGGAAAGTCTTTTGCTTCGTACATGCTGAATAAATTCTTGGTATTTTAAATGCAAACTTGAACGCTTCAAGTTTTAATAACAATTTTATTAAACAGAAATTAGGTAAAATACAAGGGGGCAGTAAAATGTGTTCAGAGCTCGACTTAAAAAAAATCTTTTAAATTTGGTTTATATACTATAAAGATTATGAGATTTCCATTTATCCAGATATATAGTTCCAATTTTCACCACAAACTGCAATATACATACAACTGGCCTAGTCAATTAAACAAAAGAATCAGAGAAATCGCAATTCCCACTACAAATTTTATTTTGACATCCTTCACACATGTGGTTCCATGAGTTGACCTCAAGTGTTCCAAACAGTGCATTCATTTCATTACGCTTTCCACTGTAGTAGTTCAACATTGATTTGTCAGACTTGCAGCATTAAGGAAAATGGTTGGATTATCAATGTTCTCATTGTAAGTCACTTTTCCAGGGGTAAAAACAGCAACGATACAAAAAAGAGGAAAATTCACGAGAGTAGCTATATTTTTACGTGAATAGCGACATACATTAAGGAAGAGATAAGTAAACACTTACTAATGGATGATTTACTCATCACAAAAAAATTATGAAACAAATATGGTCTTGCTTACAGCCATGTATGAATTTTTTCAATAACAAATACTTATAATGTCAATGTTTTTTTACTCACTTTCTTAAAATAGATGCAATAAATAAATAACAAGCTGCATGGCCCGGCGTTGCACGGGCAATCTTGAATAATGGGATATTCCCGGGAGGAGAGAAGTGAGATCACGTGACTCGGGACGTAACCCTCGGGATCCACTTTCTTTCAACAAATGTCACTTACTTCCCCCAACAAACGTAAACATTCTTTCAACAAATGTCACTTACTTCCCCCAACAAACGTAAACATTCTTTCAATTCTAGTCTTTTTATTACTTTATTTTCATATGCCCGCCTCCGGTTTATTTTTTCTACAAAAATTGGCACTAACACCCCCCCCCCCCTAAAAAAATTCTTTGAATCCTATATCAGGGTCCGTAGTGAGAAATTGCTCCAAAAATTAAGCACTTTTAAAGCACCTTTAGCTAAAAAAATTAAACACCTTTTTACATGCATGCACATACGTAGACCCACGTATTTTCTAAGGATAGGATGTTTTGTGTCTTATAATACTGCATAGTTTTTATTGAAAAAATTAAAATATGTATTTTTAAAAATTTTAAATATGTAATTTTTTAATTTTAACATTTATTTCTGTATTTGCACAACATTTTCTAGTGTAAAATAAAGAATGTCTTTTTGGTTTGACAAAAATAAAAAATGATGATGCAATCTGTTATTACCAAAAATAAAGTCAACTTTTATAAGAGTAACAATAAAACATTTCTTAACATTAACAAATTACCAGTTAATTTAGATTACTGGTTAATTTGCCCCTTAGGAATAACCGTTCTAGTATTCCAATATACGGCGGTTGCCTATTGTTGAAGAAAGAGGGAGCGGGAAAAAAAATCATTAATAGTCCAGTCAACGAAGGGTTTGAAAAAAACATTAAATCATATGGTTTTGAAAACAGGTACACAAGTTCGTGAGGGGCTCCTGATGAACTAAAAGTCCCCGGTCTTGAGGGGAAGTCGCGCCACCATCTTGGATTTCATCCCCTTTTTTAGTTTTTTCTTGAATATCTCAAAAACTATTCAATCTTCAAATTGCAATTGATTTAACAATTTAATAAGCGTAAAATTCCCTACAAATACATGCTTTTATTTTTCTTCTAGCTTTAATAGTTTCCGAGATAATGTGTCTCAAAATTTGCCGCCATCTTGGATTTCATGTCCTTTTTAAAGTTTTTTTAAAAATATCTCGAAAACTATTCAATTTACAAATTTAATGTAATAAGCATATTAAAGAGCGTAAAATTACCTACAAATTCATGCTATGTTTCTTCTATCTTCAATAGTTTCTGAGGTAATGGGTCTCAAAGTTTGCGATATTTTATTTTTTAGTTTAAATATCTCGAAAAATATTACACTAAAAAAGAAAAGAAAGGCATGCATTTGTAGGAAATTTTACGATAATAATTTCTGTGTTACATGTAATTGAAAATTGAATAGTTTTTGAGTTCAAAAAAAGACTAAAAAGGGGATGAAACTAAATGGCCAATTTGAGACCCATTATCTTGAAACTATTAAACTAGAATAATAATAAATGCATCCTTTAGGGAATTTCCCGCTCTTTAACTCGTTAAGTCAATTGTAATTTGAAACTGAAAAGTTTTCGAGATATTCAAAAAAACAAAAAAGGGGTGGTGAAATCCAAGATGGAGGCGCGAGCTCCCCCTTGGACCTGGACTTTAGTATGTTCATCAGCAGCATCTGACGAACATGTTGAATCAATTTTCAAACCTATATGATTTATCTTTCACCCTCATTTGGCCTCGTGACTGGACTATAAGCGTTATCTTAACATGTGTCACACCCCTGGATCTATCTGACCCTGGAGTCCTTCCACATCTTCTCTTCGTCGGTTTTCATTCTGATGCCAGAGCCGTACCGAGGTGATCCTGCGCCCTTGGCGAAACTGGCAAAAGCTGCGCCCCCCTTACGTGACAAATTTTGATTAATTTTTCATCCCTTCTATAAACCCCCTACCCTGAAAAAACCACGTAAATATTTTTATTCACAAATTTAGCTTATTTTATGATTTATTAAATAGGTTTAATAAAATTACGTATTCTTAAAAAATACTTTAATGAACTATATTCATGAAAATACTAACGTACAACAAATGTATCATCAAATAAAATCACAGATTGCATATATTTTCTAAAAGAGAGAAAATAAAACAAAATCTATCTTATTGCAGCTATTGAACATTGGCTTTTGTGTGATGATAATTTATTACTAATTAATTATTAATTACTAATTAGAAATAAAAGAAATTAGAGCTGAAATTAAGAGTTGAGTATATATGAGCTGAATTCAAATTTTATTAATATCAAATGACTTTTCTAGATCAGAGGTTCCCAACTTGTGGTACGCGGGGACAAGTTAGGGGTACTCAAAAGTGATTTGTAATGGCGGTAAACACAAAATATGAGAATATTCTAGATTCATGTTTCACGGTTCGTTTGAAAAATGAAAATCTTAGGGTTAGAAAGCCTATTTACGGAATAAGAAAAAGGAGATTATAACTAGTATGAAAGGATTATTAGTTTTGTCATATATATTACTATGAAATTACTACAATGCTATTTTCATTTGTTTTGACATTGAACAATTACTGTTTTGAAAAATGGAAAAAACGTCAATAAGAAAATCATAAATTTTAGTAAGTTCATAAAAGTCGTTTGATTCTTGAGCAAACTAAGTCCTTATGTTATTAATAAAAACCTCTTTTCGGGAAGAGGTAGTTGGGTACGGGGGTTGACAGTAAGATAATAAAAGTTCATTTTCATTTTTTTCTTAGTCAATATGTCAAAGAAACCCTGAATTAAAATAATTGAGAAATTAAAATGATAATAAAAATCTGTAATTCGATAGCAAAAGATAAAACAAAATGCATATGTCAATTATCTCATTATAATTGAAGAGAGAAAATATTATCATTAGTGGCGAAAAAAGAAAATATTTCACTGTATAAAACTTACTAAATGAAATAAAAATCACTTTATTTAATGAGTTTGAGTTGAAAAATATATTTCAAAAAGTATATAAGGAAAAACTGCGGGCAAGTGAAAATCTCTTTTGGAGCTAGAGTAGTTAAATGTATCAAAGAGAGCGAATTTTGTTCACCATAATGTTTACAAAGGTTAAAGATCATGTGATTAAATATCACAAAAAGACATCACCCCGCCATGCCTTGGCACCCGGGTCTACATTGAATGACCAGCCACCACGACTTCATCGGGCACTGTGGTCCCCACATAATAGCCCCCATTACGAGCGGCTCATGCGACGACCCCCCATTTTACCGGGGTACGACCCGTCGGCATATTTACAAACCCTACCCTGATAGAACTGAGGCAGGAAATCGGATAATATGATTGGCTCGCTTCGCCGACAGCCGATGACGTCGTTCTTTGCTCTCGTGCGTGTACTTTTCGTTAGTATAATTTCTTACAGTGTGGGATGTTTTATTTTTTATGATATTTTAAAAAATAATATCATTTAAAAAAAATATTACAACCCACGGAATAATGTTTTCTGTGCTCAACTGTGGGAAAACGGAGAAGAAAAGTAGGACGACTCTTGTTTTGTTATGATTGCCGTACGCTTCGTGCGAGAGCTGAAAACGACGTCACTGCTCCTCGTAGCCAGTGATATTGACTGATTTCCTGCTTCAGTTCTATCAGGGTAGGGTTTGTAAATATGCGACCCGTCGTCGGAGGTGGGCCCTAAGAGCCACACCACCATTACTGCATCCACCAAGGGAGCGAGAACATGCTTACTTATCCGTCAGCTTCTCATCCGTGAACTTCGCCATGCTGGGATCATGTGATTAAATAGTATGCGATTATATAAAATAAGGAAATTAGTGATAATGTGATTAAATAAGGAAATTAGTTTGTTTTAAAATTAAAAAGTATTGTTGTAAATCATATAATTTTTAAATTTCTTTAAATTAGAGGGGAAAAAACATAAAATTGGCATAATTAAAAATATATTTTTTTGAATTTTAAAATGACGTAAAAAGTCATTTTTTGAGATCATATTTTTAAAAAATACGGTGAAAAAACTACAAAATCTTGCCTACTTTTTTATTAACTGAAATTTTAATTATCTTCTGAGTTTTAAAAAGTTGATAGTGATTCTACTCTTGTTTTGAAGAGCATATGGACCAAATTTCATCAATATCAAGCTAAAATGTCGATTTTTTAATAAGACAAATAACATTCATCTTTGTATACATTATTGTAAAGTAAAATTTTATGGTTAAATGAGTTACAATTATCATGAGAAATAAAATCAAGGAGATCATGAATTTGGTGTAGAATAGTTGCATTAGATTTTTTATGCAATAAACTCTAACACGAAATACTATAATGTTAATTTTATATTTTGCTTGTAATCATGCTTTTGTATGTATTTTTTTACTACTAATAAAATCGATGTATGCATAGGTAACTGCCTATTGGCGTTTTACAAGACAGAACGTTGAGCCTAGAGTTGCCAAATTTTGTACAAACCTACTATGAAGGGTGGCAAAGTACACCTCAGTGAGTTTTTTAAAACTTTAATTAATTAAAACTTAAGAAAGAATGGGGGGGGGGGCCAGCGATAATATCCGGAAATATTATCATTTAAAAAGAATTTCTACACCGTCTTACATTTCAAAAACAATTATCTTTCAAATGATAATAGTCTATTTGTCGTGTAATTTTTTCTTAAACTGACAATTTTTAAAAGAAATATTTTTATGTATTATTTGCAACAATGCTGGATTGAAAGTCAAACCAACTTCACTGATTCATCAAATCTTTAATTTAATATTTCTCATAATGTTTAATTTAATGCTTCTCTTATGTTATAAAACGTGATACAAAAATTTATTTTGATTATTACAATACTAGAAAATCACCAGTCATGGTTTGACGGGTGCAAATTGCCTCTTCATTCGAGAGATTTCCCTTCAAATTTGACGTGTTTAAATAGATATATATGCGAGAGAAATGTTTAACATTGATTGAAAACAAATAAAATAAACATGTTTTATGACAGGAAATATTGTGTTTTATTTGCATATTATTTAAATATTTCTTTATTCAAAAACCCTCTTGGTAAACAACATTTCGTGTGAAGTATTTTTCATTGTCTAATAATTTTCCTTGTACTTCAGATGTCTTTGTGTAAATTTTAACGTGATTGGGAATCCTAGACCTTGAAAGTGCAACATAGAGCTGTCCATTTGAAAAGACAGGCTCATCGGGGTAAATTCCATCATGATCGAAAGTTTGCCCCTGCGATTTGTTGATAGTCATCGTGTAAGCTGGAATTAACGGGAAATGGCGGCGGTTGAGAACGAATGGTAGATTCACGTCACTGGTGGGTAATTTAATTCTTGGCAAGAAAACATCGCCACGATTGCATTCAGATACAATTTGGCGTCCAAACTATATCATGCGCATGATGTACCACTGACGTGATTTACTACTTTCTAAAAAACGGAAATTAATTTGAAATATAGAATTAATATAATTTAAAATTTCTCGGGAACTATTGATCATAGCGAGATAAATTTTACATCAATCGATAGAAAATTTTATTTCACTATTTTAGAGCTATTAAATTTGAAATTAGAACGACAATTACTCTTTTAAATTTAAAATTACTGAAATTTAGGTTCTCTAACAATGAAATAATGCTGTTTAACGTCTCCTAGTGCTATGGCACGAGTTTTATTGTTGGTGACGTCAGAGCGTTACCGGAGGATCTGGGCTATTATATTAGTAATAAATACGTCTTTTGTTGTCATGAAATGCTGTTAGTTGCTTTACCAGTCTTTTTAGTCTAATTTTTTGTTAATTCTTTGCTACTTGAAATAAATTTACTTTTTTAATAGATTTACTATATTATTTCGATAGATTTACTTTTTAGCTATGATCTAAAATTCATTTTTTCACTTAAGGCAGATAATCTTCAATGGAAATCATACCATCTATTTATTTGTAATAATTAGGTAAAACATTCAAGTTATAGTCATATAAATAAAGTGTATTATAAATGTAATTTAAATCTGAATTATGCATGATCGAAATAAAAATTAATTTGCATTGAATTTAATGATATTAAAGAGCCATTCTGCCTAAGATTTTTGTTAACAATTGGATGTAAAAATCAATGTCATTAATTTTATTAGATGCAAAACATATTGCCTTAAAATTTAGTTCAAATTAGCTTGCGAAAAATTAAATAAGTTGATGTTTTTAAAATTGGTTGGTATAATAATATATTAAAATTGGTTGGCATAAATAATATGATTAATAAAATGGGCGAATCAGCCGGCAGTAGAAGGCGGCAAGTTTTTAATACAACAAAAGCAATTTTAAAATACAAAAATAATTCGAGCTCACCTCTTTAAAACTAATTTATCTCCTTAGAAAAGAATGAAAATGTCCAAGTATTTCTTTATGCGCTCACTCTCTGATGAAACAAAAACAGAAATGCGACATTATTATTATTTGCCACTAAAGAAACACCAAAGGACCACTCGACCAATAAGGACGAGGCCCCTTTATCTTTCCTACAGTATAGTAAACAAAATAAAATAAGACCTCCTCACTCTGAAACACAAAACTCTAAGAAAAAGAGCGATTCCCCTTTTCCTTTGCGCTTTTAATAGTCAAATGACGTGAATTTTTTGCAGTGATTCTTAAGGCAAGAGAGTTCCCTTGTCCATCTATTTTACGACTGTAAAATGAGATGCAAAAAAGCATGTTGTTTTGCCATCCCTAGGCAGGAACCATACAAATGGTCAAAGAAGGACACTTTTCGTCTTTGCCGGAGGGACTCTTTTTTCCTCCGGCAGCAAGAAACTCAAAGTTCCAAGAAAAGGCGCAGCTGGCAACTTGACCACTGGATAAAACAACTAGCGACTCCCATAATATTTAGTGAGTCACTGAAGACTTATTTTGAAATTCTTTTTCATTTGCACAGCAGATCGAAGTTTTTAAAATGGTCATTTTTGCGCCCCCGTTCTGCCTGCGCCATTGGCGGGGGCCAATCTCGCCATCCCCTCGGTACGGCCCTGCTTGATGCATCCGGTAAACAAGGCGTTATGATTAAGCTTTCGATTTAACTCCTAAGGAAACAGAAAAGAAAAAAGTTTTCTTTGCAGTTCTCTAGAAAATTAAGCACTTTTTAAGGACCTTTTTTCAAAATTAAGCACTTTTAAGGTGCTTAAAAATGTTTTTCAAATTTAAGCACTTTTCATGACGCTACGCACCCTGTATATTGTTTAATTAAAATTTTTAAATCCAACCTTTAAATTACCTTATAGCGTTATTATCCAGCGTTTCTCGGAATTCACATTTTTTCATATGCCCGCTGTTTTTTTCCCTACAAATATTGTCACTAAGCATCCCCACAAACTTAAATCTGTTTTGAATCCTCTCTTGTTGGATTAAAACTTTCAATTTTAGCCTTTTTACTACCTTAAAACAGTATGGCTTGAATGAAAACGTGAGAATTCCAATGTTTATAAATTAAAACAGGTTAGCATAATATTTTGTTTTGCAAATAAAACGAAATAGGAAACAGAAACAATAAACGATTTCACAGTACACCAAACTGATAAATTAAACACCACAAACATATATTTTCGTCTTGCCCGTATTTGAATAATGGAAAAAAGAACGTATAAAAATGAAAAATATTTTCTCCAACGAACGTAAAAAATATATTGCGAAATGAAACAACGTTCGTCAAAAAAAGAAAGAAAAAATGTAGGAAAACTATTTTTTTCCGATGTTTATTAAATCAAAACTCCAAAACGCGGAGACTCCCTAAAAAAGAAAACTTTTTATACAAACCAGATGCAAGAACAACCGATGTGACAGATAGTTATAGGAGTTGCCGATAGATGGCGGCACAATATTTCATTCATTTACTTATTGTCACATAGTTATAGGAGTTGCCAATAGATGGTGGCACTATATTTCATTCATTTTGACACTTTTTAATGAATATCTTTTTAAGTAATAAAAATTTCGGAATTTAAATAGTCGAAATGGATTCCTTGGATTATTTTCCATCTTTTGGTACTTACGGCTAGTTTCAGGATTCAGTGGTTTGTGAGAAGACAGAAGGACATACATACGTCTGTCGACGTTCGAATTTTTAATAGGATAGATGTTTTATAATATCAATTTTTATAAAATATATATAATAAACCCAAAATATATATAAATCAGATTTTACTTTATAAAAGAAAAAGGCAAAGAAGTCCTGCGTAATTATCAGTTTACAAAATATACAAAAAAGCGGATCCGCGGAGGATTTTCACCCCTGCTTTTCAGATGATGGCACAACCCAAAATAATAGGTAGCGAGACTCAATGCATGTGGTGACCACCTACAAGGAAAAGTGCGCTAATTATCCACTTATCTGCAAAACATAATCCAATGTTAGGAATTTCTCCACCTTGCATGAGTATGGTAAACCGTAGGGACCTATGGATTCACTATTCTGAGTGTAAACTTATAGTCATGATAAGGCCTGCATATATTTGCCAAAGAATGTCCTAGTACAATACTAAATTGCAGTTAGTGATGATTTTTTTTTTGCACAAATCAAAATAGCATGCAGACCAAATTTGGTTACATTTGGCCGAACAGATTTCTTACAATTGGAGCTACCCCATGTATATCAATGAATCCTTTTTTTAAAAAATGAATGAACATAACTTTTATGAGCTTTCTTCATGTGTATCCCTAGCAAACGTTTTTCCTTAATCTGAAATTTAATTTTCGATATTTCATTAGAAAGAAGATTTCAGAAAATGTTATGGTTCTGCTTCTGTTATATAGTTAAAATTAATATGAATTAGAATTTATTTGAAATCATCAAGGGTCAGCAATAAATTGAAGGTTATCTAATCTGCTTGAGTAGGAATATTATTTGTCCAATGCATTATTTCCACTTAGTAAAATTTTATTTTTATAATTCTACATTAAAAAAAAAAACATGGAATCCTTTATGTCTTTTTTAAAACTATAAATTAAATTGTAGCTTAAAAAAATATTTCTCTCAGTATTTTAACAAAGAGGAAGGAGAAACTTCTTCCAAATTCATAGAATCTAATTTACAGATATTACTACTACTTAAAAAAATGAGCTTGAATTTCAAGATTTTCAAAAACACAATCTCAATATTCTTTATAAACTATGTCACTGGTTTGAATAAAACATGTAATGTAGAAATTAATAAATACCAAAATAAGGACAAAAATATTATAGAAAATATTTTATTCTGTTGATTAAACAACAAATGTAAATATAAACACATTAGTTCATGCACTTAATGACAAATGCATGTCAGTATCACAGTGCTTTATAAAAAATAAATTGAAAATGCTTAGTATGTCAACACTTGTATATGTAGTAGTATTGATATGCTTTAGTATGTCAACACTTTATATATTGCAGCAACGAAATTGCTTAGCATGTCAACACTGTAAATTTGTAGTATCGAAACTGCTCAGTATATCAACTCATAATACAATAACTCAACAAAAATAATTACATGAATTATCCATTAGTGCACTTAATGATAAATGCATAATAGTATCACAATGCTTAGTACATCAACACATCAGCATGCTCTTAGGATTCATGATTTGGACTAACTCAACTATTTCCATAAAACTACATTAGTCTTTATATTCAATACTTATCATAAGTTTAAAATATAATTATGTTTTAAATTAAACTAAAAGTTTCAACAGATCGCTTCAACTTACCAGTAACTAGGTTTTGTGATATTTATTTTAAAATATTTAATTTCATATATAATTAAATGACCAGTTCTTATACTTAGATAATTTAATGAACACTAACAGTACCATACAATACTAATATTAAATAAGCAGCATTAAAATACTTAATAAGAATGAAAGCATATATATATATAAGAGCAGTAACCAATACTTTATACTACTTAGAAAATTTGAGATGGATTGAATATACAATCTTTAATTATTACAATTACTCCTCTCTGATTAGACACTAACACAACTGATGATCTATTAATGGGTGCTAAATACACTATTAATGAATAAAAGTTAACATTTACTTAAAATGTCTTTGTTGGATTAGAGCGAGTGATTTTTCATACGTATGAATAAGTGTTTAACTAAGCGCTTCCTTCTCGAGACCTAAATTGACCCTGTTGCTGTGATGGATGATCATATTATGAAGTGTTCTTTTTCCTATTATATCTTGTCTATATGTTTAAGTGAAATAAATTGTGCTGTGTAAATGACCCATGGCGGAGACTTTATTAAAGAACTTAAAACACTTTTGCTTAGCAATTTCTCGTCTTCTTCTTTAGTGTAATTACTTTTCAAAAAGGTAATAGAAAAAGTGTTTTTTAGAGATGCCAAAGCCTATGAAAATAACTATACAGAGAAAAAAAACTTAATGTTATGCTACCCATGAATTGTCAGAACACGGATTTTGCAGTAGAAATTGCCAATGAAAAATTCCTAATATTTAAGCTAATCTCAAAATTTTATTCATAATGAAATTTAAAACTTAACGGGTGAGTAAATTTAAGCATACTAGCTGTTAAGAATTTGAATAAAAACTCAAGCCAACATAAGTTTATAATTTAGGGTCAATATTAATTCCAGAAAAAACTGTGAAAGAGTTTAACAATAATTGCACTATCATAACTGAATATAACTCAATTTGTTTCAGTCCCCATAATAACTTCTTGAAATCGATTTTAAGTCTCTACTGTTTATAATAAAAATTTAAGAAATAACATTAAAAAAAAAAAGATTTTTAGAAAAAACTTCTAGGAACTCTGGTATTAAAAAAATAAACTGGAAATACAAACCTACATTTATATTTATTGAATATTTCTTCTGTACAACGTCTTCAAAACAAATATTTTTCATTGTAAATTACATGTCTCCTACGTAACTCTTCATTTAAAGCATAAAACCTGACTAAAAAAATAATAATACGGTTTAAAATCTGTGAACATTGCTTAATTCATATTAGGATTAACCATTAATAATAATTTTCTTAAAACACTTGATCAAACTTATGAAGCCACTAATTACCTTGTTACTTTAATTCTTTACCTTTTTTATGACAACAGCCATTTTTTGAACACATTTTGTCCCAAGAAATGGCTGTTATCTTCTCAAGGTTATTATAATGAGTACAACAAGACAACCATACAGACCTTGCCTCACAATAGCTAAAATCAGACAATTTTTTTGAACACATAAGTGAATAACTTCAGTCAGTAATTCTGAAATATGAAAAATCAAATTGTACTTTTACTCTTAAGGGAAAAAAAAAATTCACATAGTGCTTCCAATATTTGGTGAAAATGGTTTACTCTTTAAAATTAACAATAAAAAATCAGATTCTTAATTTAATGACCTCAAAGTATTCTCCAAAAAACAATTTAAACATACATCTTATACTTAAGTAGTGCATTAGTTACTTCAAAATATACGAATGGAGGCAAAAAGTTTTTTTTAAAGGTAACTAACTAAGTCTATAAGAGTAGTTTTAATGAGAGTATAAAAATAGCTTCTAATATGAAAGCTTTTCTATAAAGTAACTAATTAGTCTATAACAGAGGTTCTCAACCTGGGGTACGCGAAATCAAAGTTAGCAATGGCGGACACAAGAAAATATAAAGGATTAAAAAACTTACAGTATTTTGTCAAAGTGAAAGTTGTGCTAGTTTAAAACCTACGTTCACAATAATAAAAAAGGAAGCCCCCCCCCCCCCGGTAAATGATTGATATTTTGTCTTCACCAGGTCGCAAAAGCTGTAGCTTCACTAGGAGCCAGTGTGGTATGCTTTTTATTTTTATTCTTCTTGTTTAGGCTTATCGAGAATCTTCTCAAAGATTCTTGTTTTGACGTTTTTATTAAAAGCATGATTAAACGCAGGCGCCATTAATTGCTTGATTGGGATGCATAATAATGACTCTTCATATAAATCAAGCTTTGTGTTTTCATAGGTGTTCAATTTGATTGGTTTGGTTTGTGGCACAAAACTGGTGTTTGTAGGCTATGCGTGCTCAATTTGAAGTGCTTATCTTTAGAGTGACTTCAATTCGATATTGTTTGATTTCTCAAAATGGAGAAGTGGTTGAAAACTGGAACTCTTAAGAGATCGACATTTAGAACTAAAATTCGAACCACCGATTTGGCAGCTATGGAGATAACAGTGGATCAGCAAGGCGATAATCATGAAATGCAAAGGCCGACCGAGTGGCCTGCTCAGGTAAGAAATAAAATTGATTTTATAAAAAAAAACTCAAAACATCAGTGCATCTATTCTCAACCTGTGGGAGGCGCGATAACACTAAATGGGGACGCGAGCATTGTCTGACATTTTTCAGAAATAAATAAAGTTAATTTAGGATTGCAAAACCATTCCATAGCCATTTTTAAGGTAGCTGACAAAATCGAGCCTATGATTAAGAAATTAAATTTTTGGGAATCCTGTATATAAAAAAAAAGTATGAAGTTTTTGAGACACTTCACAGCTTTTTATCTGAAAACGAACTTAAATTAACAAAACAAGTAAAAAGTAGTATAATAACACATTTAAAAGGACTTAAGTTGTCATTCATACAATATTTTCCAAAGCTCAATGATGCAGATATGTGGATTTTAAATTCATTCAACGAAGAGTTTTTTTCCAAAAAACTGAAAAATTAACAATTTCTGGAAAAGAAAAATTAATTGAACTTTCCACTGATTCTTCATTAGAATTTGAATTTAAAAAAAGAAATTTGATTGACTTCTGGGTAGCAGTGAAAGAAGAGTACCAAGAACTCGGTATTAAAGCAATAAAATATTTATATTTAATACCTTTCACGAACACAGAACTTGTGGAAAGAGCATTCTCGTCTTATACATATATTAAGAATAAATATCGAAATAAGCTTGACACAGCTCCCGACATGAGATTATATCTTTCTTCACTTTAACCCAATTTGATAAAACTCAGCTCCATGAAACAAGCTCAAGGATCGCATTGAAATTTTCTTGCACTTGAATAACTGATTATTATGAAGTGTAATTTTTAGCTAACATTATAAATTAATGTGAAATTATTACAATACTGTTTTTATTTGCTTTGCTGTTTAAGTAATACTATTTTATTTTAAAATTGGAATAAAGTATAAAAAAGTCCTGCAAATGCCATTAATTCACGTTATTAAATCTTAAGATTACCTAAGCCCTTAACATTATTGATAAAAACTTCTTTGCATAGACAGATGATTGGGGGGAGGGTATGACAGTAGGGGGAATGCGAAAATGAAAAGACTAATCAAGGGGCACACAAGGGAAAAAAGGTTGAGATCTCCTGATCTATAAGAGTAGTGTTAATGACAGTATAAAACTATTTTCTTGCATATAAAACAAATTGTGCAAATTATATTAGCACTCGCCATGAATTAATAAGAAACAAAACCTAC
Source organism: Araneus ventricosus (assembly GCA_013235015.1). NCBI lineage: Eukaryota > Metazoa > Arthropoda > Arachnida > Araneae > Araneidae > Araneus > Araneus ventricosus. The sequence goes on along the minus strand of BGPR01006359.1, from coordinate 47,735 downwards.
CTTTAAAAAGAGAAAAAAATATCTATTGCTACTCAATTCAACAGAATTAATTTTTATAAAGCACTGTTACAACATCACTGAAGGCTTAGAAAAAGTATGTACTGGCTAACTGCAAGCATTAAAAAAAATATTCTAAACGATTTTTTTTTCAAAATTTAGTACAGGTACACCTTTTACTAAATGACTGAATCATGTTTTTAGAACTTAGTAGGTAATCAAGACATTTGTAACTATTCATTTGATCAACTTCAATATTTCATTAAATCTATTTACTCATGGAAGTAATGAAAACCATGTAACAGAAAAACAAATGACAGCAATAGAAAAGTAAAATAATGTTGTATAGGTAGAAATAGTATATATATATAAAAATATACAGGGTGTCCAACAAAGAACTCCCTGATTTTAAAATTAAATAATAACTCTGCAACCAAGATCAATAGAAGAATGAAACCAACTGCATGCTTATTTTGAAAACCATAAAAATCTGATAGAGAAGTTTCAGAATTATTTACAAATGTTGCCAACAAGTGGCGCTGTACACTGTAGTCGAAGTACGAAGTCAGAAAGGCTATAAACAGTCCTTTATAAGCAATCGCAGCACAATCGATTCAAAATGTACACTTTTAGCAGCACAAAGATGGCACATAACAGAAATGAAATTTTTCGTCATCCTCTGGTATTGTGTCAACGGAAATGCAAGCACATGCACAAGAGAAACTCTTCAAGCTCGTGCAGTGCTGCAAGATTGTCCAGAAAACAATATGCTTCCCTGTGCCCCACAAGAAGTAGTCGCAGGGAGTAAGATTGGGTGATTACGAAGGCCAATCCATGTCTGTTCCAGTAAATGTGGAGTAGTTCGAAGCAATTACTCTATTCCGGAAAGTTTCAAATTTAATTACCATCCAGTGCCACCATTTCCGTTCACACACTACAGCAAAAGGTGCACATTTTAAATCAATTGTATTGTGATTGCAGCAATTGCTTATAAAGGACTGTTTATAGGCTTTTTTGTTTAATATGTACTTCGACTACAGCACTACCTGCTGGCAACATTTGTAACTAATTCTGAAACTTCTGTATCAGATCTTTATGGCTTTCAAAATAAACAAACCATTAGCTTCATTCTTCTATCGATCTCCATTGCTGAGTTATTTAATTTTAAAATCAGGGGGTCCTTTGTTGGAAACCCTGTATATACGTGTTAACTCTTAGGAGTAAATAAATCAAATCTGCAGTATGAAATTATGCATAACAAAATAATTTGTTTCAGCCAAAAACCAAATGTCCTATTAAAAAAATCATACGCTTCAATTCTGAATAATCATTTTGTTAGAACCTGTACCTTCTTACTGAAAGCACACTTACCTTTCACACAAACAGTTAGCTGAGCTTCGTAATGAAATACAACAGTCTATACTTACATGTTTAACTTACCTCAAATGAATTCCAGAATGAAAGTCTGAGTCTGATGCAAGCCAGAGTCTGTTGCAGAGAGAAATATGGGTAAAATAATGGGTACAAATTATTTTTTTCAAGTCCCTTGGTAAGCTATTTTGTAGCTACCAAAAATTGTACAAATTTAATAGAAAAATGTAATTTCAGTAACAAGTTAAAATAGGTTATTTTCCTGGTACTTTTAAATACTTTTCAAATGTCACTCATCTCATTTCAGTATAGTGATATTAAACAACCAGTTAAATTAACACTTTAAAAAGAGGAAGGGAAAAAAGTTTAATTTGGTTAGCTGGGCCCCACATAACAACCTGACAAATCTTAATGATGTATGTTGACACCAAACGAAATAGTGCCAATATTCAATCTTGCTGATGACTGGTGTCCTGCTAATGGAAGAGCGTGCTTTCCAGATTTCAGAAAACTGTACATGCATATAGAAACATTGTAAAATGTATCAAAGAGAGAGAAATTACATGAAAGTCATACATACCCATACAGTTCCAACATTTTGGTATATTTAAGCTAGTAGAAACTGATCTTTTAAGATAAAAATCAAATGCACGTTCAAATTAAATTATAAGGATAGTTAACTATTTACAAATATTATAATATTATTAATATATGCAGTAAATAAAATTTAACTTGAGAACACAATACTTACAAAATAGCAATACTTTATACAACACACACTTAACAAAAAAGATAAATTACTGAAATATTACATCATAGATTAGACTATAAAATGTAAACTAGTAATGAAATACTGTAATGGAAAATATCAAGTAGAGCCATTTGTTACAACAAATTCAACATTAACATATGTTAGACATTAATAAATTATAAAAAAATCAATATATTTATGAATCCTTCGAGCAATAAGGATCCTTTCACATCATTATGGTATCGTTAATCATCCATAAAAAACCAACAACTGAAAACAACCATACAAAGTATCAGAAAAGGACTAACTGAGATTTGTCATGCACCTGATAAAATACCTGAACAAAGAGTCCTGGTTACATTTGTTATTCACAACAAACCTAATGAATCCGATAGACATCTTCCACTTATACATGGTCATACCTGTTATAACTAACTGAAAAGAACCACACAAAGTATTCAATAGATACCTGAATGAAGAACTTTTCACGTCATCATGATTACACCTGCTATTCATCACAAACCGAGTTGATAAATAACTAAGCATCTGAGAGATATCTGAAGAACCTTGGTTGCTTTTATTATTCACAACAATCCATTCGGCAATCATCAAAGTATCCAAGAAGTACCTGTTGAACCATCTTTCACATCAACATAGTTACACCCATTATCCAAAACTCTCCCACCCCATATAGAATCTTTCAAATCACCATGATGCCCTTGCTATTTATACAAGGAAGAAAAAAACCAAAAAGGACAACATTAAAATCAGGAAGATACCTGAAAAAACAGTCTTCCATATCAGCATGGTTACTTTTGTTTTTCATAAAAAAAAACTCAACAAAAACAATATAAAACACTCAAGAAAGATACCCAAACAGAGTGTCTTACTGTCTGTTTTCTGGTGCGGAAACGTTAAATTTTTGATGCATTCAAAATGCATACTCGGTGCAACCTCACGATTGAGCAATAATGCTAAATTATTGTAACAAAATATTAAATATTTTCAAAAAAGCAACATGCCATGCTAATGTTAAGTACTTATCACACGTACAAAATTCTGAAGAAAAACTGCCAAGCAGCTTGATGCCATAATTTTATTCCACTAGCCATCTAACAAGCTTTAAATATATTGCAAATAATGTCAATAATCAGCAGGAGTGATCTCCCCTACTTTCATGCATACTTCCCTTGCATGAAAATTGGGGATCTTAAGCAAGGCTGGGACCACCACGAGAACTCACTCACATTTTTATTGCCCTAAGAATTGGAGAACAGAATAAAGTAGAAAGGTGAAGAACCCCTTTCGTGTACATTAAGACAATATAGCATGTTTTATGCTTCATAGTATATAGCAAATCAAGAATGCAGTTTACAGCTTCTTTATCAATATCTAAAACCTGATCGAGATTTACAATTTGGTTGCAAAACCACACACCAAATTTTATTTATCTAAGCCATTGCATTTTAGAGTTGATGGGTTCACATACACACGAATACACAGACAGTCGACCAACAGACAGATTTATAAGATGACCAACCATACTCCTTTAGGGAGGACAGTCCTCCTTTTGCAAATTATGTCCTTCCTTGAAAAGTGCACAATAAATTATGCTACAAATGTTTTCATTATATATTTTTCATATTACAGTGTAGTCTATATTATTTTTGTTGCAATGAATTAAATGTTTCTTTTATTTATGATATTTTTTAGCTTCAATTTTTTTGTGTCCTTCTTTTGTTGGAGCTAATATTCGAGCTAAAGTCGGTCACCTTAAGATTTAGTTCAAATTTTGGTATAGATTGATGATAAAACTATGTACCAAATTTTATTCATCTAGCTATTTATCTTTTTCAGTTCAATGCATACCGACATGGACAGATTTTGTCCAAAATTTGATAGAAATCTATACATTTGGTGTAAAGACCAGTTACCAAATTTCATTAATCTAATTCAATGTGTTTTTTAATTATCATGTTCATAGACAGCAAATCATAATACCAAAAAGGTGTTTTTCAGACTGGATGGGGGTGGGGGTCTAAAGTATGGAATTTCATCAAAATCATAGGGTTGAGATTTTTGATGATTACAATACTTTCTCGCTGCATATGAGAAGGTAAAAAATGATAGCAAAATATACAACCAATTTTCCCCAATAGATTAATGCCCATCATATAAATAACAGCAACTAATTACATTATCATTAAATCAAAAAAGATCATGCCCAGAGAAAAATGCTGCCTTCAGCATAAATACAAACCATTTTTCAACACTACACAAACAAACTTCATGTTAAGAATGAACTCCTAAATGAATAAATTATTTCATTAATTTTTGGCAACCAGAGAACTCTGAATAAAAACGCCTTATTTTAATTCAACATAATGTTTAACACTCAACAAAATGAAATTCCAACAAAAATGGTAATGCCTCACATTATTATAACTGTCCAAGTGGGTAGATTATTCTAAGACCAATTGCTGTATGCATATAAAGGGGAAAATAGCACTAAGTATTGCAATAAAAAGAATTCACTTCCTGCAAAAACCATTCATATCCTAATACCACAGTTTTTTAAAAAATCAGTATATATCATAGATAGAATTTGCGTAAGTCTCGTTCAATTGAAGCTCCTGTATAATAAGCCCAACTAATTTTCAACAAACACAAAATAAAGCACAACTATGCTTTTACATTGCTGTGCTTAAATAACAGTTTTTGTGCTTCAAATTTACAACTATCACAAAAAGCTAAACCATTACCAACACCAACAGATTTCCAAAATGACTAGACTGATCTAATAAAACATCACAGCTTTCAACAACAAAATGCAAGTTAGTCTTGGATAACACAGCTCTACAATTTATATAAATAGACCCTGTGACCAATTTATAGAATCTTAAATCAACAAAGCAGAAAGAAAATAATAAAATAGAAAGTAACAGAAGGAATTTTTTAAATGGCACATCCTTCAAGACATATTCTAAAAGATATGGTTCATGAAAGACAGTTTCTTTTTGTAAAAATTTTTCTATGTTTTATACAATCTCTCTTGTTCACAATTTCTTATTGTAAAGGAACTAATAAGATAAAAAACATAGACCAATAAGATAATCATAAAAAGCTAATTGACAAAATATAACGAATATCTCTTAATCACTAACAAATTTTCAAATTTACTAGATTGATATAATATCAACAATAAAATAGAGAAAATGTAATTCCAAAACCAATTATTTCAAAAAATCAAACACAGCGTATCACAGAAATTTCAATAAAATGCCTCAAAAACAAAACAAAAAAAGCTGACAATAAAGAAAATGTTTAAAGCTATTAAACTTACAGCGTGAAGCAGCTAACTATTTTCTGAGAAACTGGAAAAATTAAGACAATTACAAACTGCAAAGAACTGTACTAAATTTTAAAAATTATTCTTTAACTAATAAATGCTTTAATTCAAAAAAGCTAAAAGAATGAATTTCAACAATTAAAAAAGTAAAAAGTTGAAATAAATGTGGTATAAAAACTGCTTTCTTATTCATGAACCTTCACAAAATTTCAAGAAGTAAATTTACACTGGAAAAGAATGCTCTATTCAAAAATTGATATAGAAATATATAGTTTTGAAGCTACTATTCTTTTTCCAAGATTTTGAATACAATTATCAGCAACATATAAAAGTACATAAAGGGGTTAAAAAAAGCTAAAATTGTTTCTTTCAAAAGAGAAGGCAGGGGACAAAATTGTACACAACACCATATTAAAAAAAAAAAAAGTGAAGCTGTCCATTACATGGATTAGTATATGTGAATACAGTCGGACCTTCTATTTAACGAACCTCTATTTTGCGAACTTTTCCTTGGAACCAAGAACATTTTGCGAATTTCTTCGTAAAAATATTCTCCACATAGTGAAGTGCATTCTCTATTTAACAAACTTTTTCTTGAGATCCAATATTTTTTTCTCTCTATTTCTCAAAATATTTCTGAACATTTCAAACTTATTCTTTCTTTTAACACATTTTATGGTGATCAATGACCTTGAACTGGTTTTACCAGTCGCCTAACTCACCGACAGCAGCAAAACACTGTCATTCTTTGCATTACATCCAGGAAGTGCAACCTTTATCCACCCCCCACACTGTCCACTTCACTAGAAAAACTTTCAATATCCCCCTTTCACCCTTAATGGAGCTGTCACGTGTCCTTGAACTAATCTCCCGTTTTCTAGATTGTTGATCAGAGTCGTGCTGGTAATTTCGGTTCTTGTAGCTGGAAAATGTCAAAGCGAAAGTGCTTGAGCAATCAAAGAAAAAAATTTAATTCTTCATGAGGTGGATAAAGGCGTGAAGAAAAAGGATATTGCTTTAAAATTTGGTATTCCTCCAAACAGCTTATCAACCATAATAAAAAAATCGTGATAAGATACGAAATTATGATTCATCGAATTCTTGTTCAAAACGTTTAAAAACATGTGTCTATGAAGATGTGGATGAGGTAGTTTTGAAGTGGATACACACAATGCGAGATAAAAATGTTCCTATCTCTGGGCCTTTCATAATTAAGAAAGATCTTCAATTTGCGAAGGCATTGGGATACAACGAATTTCGAGGAAGCAATGGATGGCTTGAAAAATTTAAGAGAAGACACGGAATTATGGCAAAAGTACTATCTGGTGAAAATAAGACGCTGATGATAATGATAGTGAAAATTGGATAACGGAAACATTGAGTAAAATTTTAAAAGACTATAAGCCAGAAAACATCTTTAATGCGGATGAGACTGCTTTTTTTTTTTTTTCAATGTTTGCCTCAAAAGACATTAACATTTAAAAAGGAAAAATGCTTTGGAGGAAAACAAAGCAAAGCAAGATTAACTGTTATGTTAGGTGCAAATATGAATGGAAATCAGAAATTGAGACCTTTTGTTATCGGAAGAAGCAAAAATCCAACATGTTTCCAAGGCGCAAAATCTTCGGAGGTTGATTATGACTTTAACAAAAAAATCTTGGACGATGTCAGAAATTTGTGAAAAATGGGTTCAAAAGTTGGATAAAAGTATGATTGCTCTCGTTTTTGACAATTGTTCCGCCCATCCTAAGGAAATCAACCAAAAACTGAAAAATGTTAGTTTTTTTACTTGCCACCAAACACTATATCAAAACTGCAGCCAATGGATCAAGGGGTGATAAAAAAAAAATTCAAAATATACTATCGCAAGAGAATAGTTCGAAAAGTTATCACTGCGCTTGAGAACAATCAATCCGTGCCAAAGATCAACTTACGGGAAAGCGTATCAGAAATTTCCAAAGCATGGAACTATGATGTCACAGATCGTAGTATTCACAACAGTTTTGCCAAAGCTGGATTCTTTGTCAGCAATGAAAATTCGGCAAGTACATAGGATGAAGACGATATTCCCTTAGAACTTAAAAAAGAAAAAGAAAAAAAAAATGAGGATACAGCTAAGGGTAAAAAAAGAAAATAACGATGATGTGCTGATTGATGATTTTCTTTCACTTGATTCTGAAGCTGAAACTTCGAAAACACCGACTGAATTGGATATTTTGGACAGTGATAAAAATAAAAACAATACAGCAATGAATTTCGACGAAGACAAAGATGATGAAGATGGAAATGATCATGATGCAGAAATGAACAAACCTCCATATGATGAAATGCTAAAATCATTTGAAACAATCCGACACAGATTACAGTTTGAAGAAAATACACCTGAAGGGATTTTTGGTGCATTGCAAAGAGGTGAGACGTATTACGAGAGAAAACACTTTTTCAAACAAAAAAACTCAGACAAAATTAACAGACGTTATCAGTAATTAAATTTAAGGACTGTGGTAACGTATGCTTAAAATTAGTTTTTATAATAAATGAAATAATGTCATTAAAATTCATTAATTTTTATATAAAATTTTTTAAAATTGAAAATACAGTGTATACCCGGACAATGGTTTGTTTTATTCTTGTTTTCCTTGCAGATTAGTTTTTGATGGGTAATATATATAAAACAAATAGATATTTATTTACAAAATAAAGGTGTGATTAATTATTTTTTAATAATATTTAGTGTTTGTGAATTTAAAATCTCTTTTGTGGAATTTAAAGTATTTTAAAAGGTGAATCTCTATTTAACGAATTTTCCATATAACAAACTTTTTTTGGGGATTTAGCAACTTTGTTAAATAGAGGTCCGACTGTACTTCACTAAATTTAGTCAACAAAATGGTACTAACTCAAATTCTTTTAGAAAAATGTTGAATTATGCTATAAAACTTACAAAAGCAAATAAAAAAAACTTTAGGAGACAAACAGTTTAAAATCCAAGAACAGAATATCAAATGCAAACAATATTGTACAAACTAATGTCCTTTTAATAAAATGTAGAGCTATGTTAAGAGAGGAACAAAAATGGAATGCATATAAACTTCTCCCTTTAGGAGACAAACCACTTAATATATATGAACAGAAAATAAAATGTACTCATATTTTATGAATTGCATATGCATACACATTACGAACATTTATTTTCTAACTAATAAAATACCCGTTACAAAATGTGAAAAATATAATAAAAGTAGACATAAAGAAAACTCACACTACTCAATGTGTTATGCGAAAGATTCTAAATGTGTCAAACACAGATCTACATTATCTAATAGTAAATACTTTAAAATAAGAAGAAATAAGTAGAATAAAATGAAAATGAACGCAAATTCGTCATAGGCATTATTATGGAAAATACATGAACTGCATATTTATCATATTCAACAATACTTTTAAAAAATGCTTCAGGTTCACTGCAGTATACTTCTGTAACCGCAACGTACCAGAAGCATACGTATGTCACGAACATTTACACAAAAGCATCACAATTACAATGGTGAAGAATAACATATAGAAATGGTCCTACACCAATGATTTTACTTGTACTCAAAATTCAGGTATCATGTAGGATAATTCAATTATTTCTCCATAAGTAGGTTTCTCTTCTGCCTCAAAATACTTCAGACACTAAAATCAACTCGAAGAAAACTATGTCAGCAGAGAAGATTGACTCCTAGTAGACAACAGATGGAATGGCAAAAAGATCTGTGATGATTTCCAAGGCAGGAACTAAAATTTTAAGGTAACAAAAATTACCAGTAAAGAAAGCTATAGTCTATTATAGAATTAATTTTAAAAAATCACAACTTCTCTACATCAAATAATTTTTTTTTTCAGAGGTTCACTTTTTAAAAAGTCAATTTTGGATTTTAAACTAAATTTCAAAATTGGTAATATTTCTGAATTTATTTTTCTGAAAACATTAAGACAAATTATATTGCCAAGAAACCAAATATATTTTTAAAAAAGACAGAAAAAACTAAATTACAAAAATTTAATATAATCAAAAAATAATATATTTACAATGAGATTTAAACAGGAATGTTTTATTAATTAATGTGCTTTTGTTTGAATCAAATTAATTACTTCACAATGAATTTAAAACAACAGTAATCATTTTAAAATATTGAAGGAAGTGTTAAATAAAGGGACAATTTCTGTGAGGAAACAGTTTATCTTGCATTGTTCTTCCTTCCATTTGTTTAACATGTGTAGCAGATCCTAGGATTAAAATCCCCCCCCCCCCCGGTAATGCCAATCATTGAATGCAGTGACGAATCCAGGGGGGCTATGGGCTATAGCCCTCCCCCCAGACCCAAGCCAGAATTCTTGATTTTATTTAACATCACTACAACTGTCTTTTTCTTAATTTCTCTCTTTAAAAAAATAATAAAAAACGTTTTAACATTGCTTTCTGGTTTGACAGGATCGAAAATTTTCCTACTTTTGTAGTCATTCCACTCATACTTGTAGCGTTGACGCGGTCGAAAACATTTTTTGGCTAGTTATTTCATTGTAATTTTTATTAAATTAGCGAAAGTATTGTATTGTTCTTTATGATTCTTATTGTCAGGTGAGTAAAGTCTGTAAAGTTAAAGAGTTTCAGTTTACTTTAGCCTTGAGGTTTGATATTCATCATGATGATACAAAGTTTTTATGACCTCAGCCCCCCGCCCCCAGACCGGAATCCTAGATTCGCCACTGATTCAATGTATAGTTATAAATAGATGTATGAAATGAATGAAACAAGAGTTGGGACCATTCAGCAGTGACTGCAATTTCTCAACCTCATAAAATGTGAAGTATTGAAGCTGGAAAGTAACTCAGCCCTTTTCACTTCATGTTTCATATTGCATATATATTCCCATACAAACTCAATTAAATACATTGGTGTCTTCAGCAGTTTTTAAAAACCTATCCACTGTGAACTCTACAAAAAAGTACAACCACCTGACGATTCACTGTGAAAGAGGGCATAGTTGGTCACCTACTGAATAGGAGGATGCTATATCACACTTAACAGTCTGTATAGAGACAAAATTTCTTGCTTGTGAGAACAATCTGTGTTTTCTTTAACAGTTTCACATACAAATTTACAAGCCTAAAATTAAGCTTTAACTAAACGGCTATTTTTGCTAGAGCGGAATGAACACAGCAGTTGAAAGCTTAAATTTGTATAATCTCCATCATTTAAACTTCCCAGTTCTAGTTGTAAACAACTCAAAATTTGCAGATCATTAGACTATTCTAAAGTTCTTCTATCAATCGTCTAAGAATGCTATCCCTCCCATCAGATTCATAAAACTGTCTATGGATAAAACAATACTTACAAATAAGAGATGTTATTTCTTAAAATATTTCTTCAGACAGCTAAAAATAATTTTCCTAAAAAAATTTACAATACAAAGTTGTTCTCTAATTCATTAAATTATTACAATATTGTTTACCTATACCTGTCTGGCACCTGATGCCCAAACTTGTTAGTGCGAATATTGAGCCCGATGGAGAGTTAACTTTAATATAGAAAATAAGTGTAGACTACAAAGAGAGCTTTGAATTTGTTTTACACTCAAATCATTTCAAAAAATACTACTGTAATGAGTTACAAAATAGTAAGAAATGTTCATGGCTTAACCGAAAAATCTTTATCGGAAATAAATGCCTTTAGTTCGGTTAACTGGGGCTAAGAACTTTAGAAATTGCATGCAATTGTGGAAGATAAAAGAAATCCAGTCTTAATTACCATGTATATCAAATGTAGAAATGAGGTGACATCCATTTAGTAATACTGGAAGCTTATAAAATGAAGATGTCTAGTAAGGTCCATGATCAAAAACTAAGAGGAGAAAAACACATGTATTCTTAAATTTGACTGTACAGATTTATGAAAATGATATACACTTAAACCTGTTTGTGTGCAGTCCTCTTTTATGTGATCCCTAATTTGACCACACTAATAATATTTTATAGCTACTCGTAAAGTTTCAATATTCATTATCTTACGTGATTTTATGACGCAGTCCCTATACACCACACAAAAACAGATTTCAGTGTATTTAACACATACATAACATTAATAATTAAATTGCATTTCATGCAGTAATACTAAATAAAATTTTATATATAATTTGATGAATGAAAAAGAAATATGATAAATAACTTGTTAAGAAAAACCAAAACCATTTAAAACTCGATTCATATACAAATTTTAAATATTTCGTCTACTTGCAAAACCTTAAAATTAAGCACTGAACTACAAGAGGAACAAAGGAAAAAACTGAGAATAGAGTCAATTCTTGAGGTATATATTTGCCTTTTAGACAATCATATGGCAGTAAAAAAGCATACCCTTAGAAGGGCATTTAATCTGTCCAATTATTATATAATTTTAACAATCAACAAATATTTTACCATCTTAAGCTTTTCGTTGTGGCAGAAGATGATGCAGATTTCTTCTTTTTCCTAAAAACCATTTTTCACTTGCTTGAGTACTATTCCATTATGTATCCATTTTCTATTGTGCATTGATTTGCAATGTTATAAGTAACCAATTAAAGTTCAGCATTCAAGCAGTCATTAGCACACTGGCAATCATACCCATGAATGAGACATGAGCAGTTAGATTGGATAATAGCAGTCAACTTCATCACATTAAAACTTGTCCCATGGAAAACCTACATTGTATTTTTATTAAAAGGGGGGAGGGGGAAAGGGAGGAGACTTATGCCGAAAATGAATGGCCAGAACACTTACATTTTGAAGAAATCTATCAGTGTTTAATACTCTTCACCTAGTCTAGGTTGTAAGACACTTACTTTTGAAATATAACACATAAATTTGAAAGGAAATTTTTTATTTGAAAACAAAAAGTGTATATAAAAAGCTTTACCTTCATAACCATTACCATCACAGAACATAAACCTAAAGAAGAATATGTCATATTACCTTATTTTGAACATGCAGGGGATTTCCATGAAGGAATAAAATAAATAAAACATCCCTTTTTTTAAGTAATTTGACAGAATCTTTACCTTTTAAACTATGCAAATTTGTCCATTTGCAAATTTTAACAGGAAATGTTACTAATGAAATGAAGCATATCTTATCTTAAAGGCCAAAACTTCTGAACTATGAAATATTTCAAAGCATTTAACCACTTCTGAAATTTTCAGAAACAATACTTACTGAATAATTATGAAAACCCATCGCTACCAGATACATTAAACTGAAAAGCATGAAACACCATCTCGTGAAGGATTCAAAGACAAGTTCTAATACTTTTGGGTATACAATGATATTAGTACTATGTTCAAGATGATGGTTCAACTGACTGACAATATTTTAAATAAAACTTAACTTTTGAACTCTATCTATCACCAAGACTTTTTGTTCCTAGTCCTGTTCACAATGAGATTATGAGACAAAGGGGAAAAAAACATGGTAAGAATAAAAGTCAAATGCTCTTTATAAGAACTGAAACATTGCAAATACTTACCTAAAGAAACTAAGACAGAAAACAACTTACCTTAATTCCAACTATGGACCTCAGTTGTTCTTGTAGAGCAAACTGATTTCTGAACTTCTTGGTTAATAGATGGATGTATAAAAAAAAGCTACAAAGCAAAAATTTATTATAATCACAAAAATACACATACAAAGACATAATATTTTTAACAGTTATTCATAAAAATATTACAATAACTCATTCTTATCCTTCTAATTTCAGAACAGATCTTTGAACAAATAAATGGTATGAGGAAGATCCAGTGCTTATTTCGCTCAACATAAGACAAAATAAAATTTTGACAACTTCAGTTATCATCTTCATTAGTGACTTTGAAGGTTACCTATTAAAATTTGTCAGACCATAAGACCAACAGAGACTACATGCATCCTTGTAATAGTTACCTATTATCAGATTATAGGAATAACTGCAGATATCCTAAAACTGTAAAATTAGCACTATATATATGTACCAAACTGTTGAACAATTTTCTTTGAAAGTAAAACCAAATAAAAATAATTACATACTTGTTTCTACACTCATCTCAAGCCTTAATGAATACATGAATGTTATCAGGTACATTAACATATTCAAAAAAATAGGAAGTGTTAATTAGTGTTATTATTATATTACTTTTATTTTATGCCATACTATTTCTAATAAACGTAAATTATTAAAATGGACAGTTGAAAAGTTCGGTTCAAATATCAGGAAAGAGGAGAAGGAATCACTAGACATGCACATTAGAATAAAATTTAAAAGGATCACTCTTGTGGTTAATTAATAACCACAAGAGTGAGGCTTCAGAAACTTTTTGAAATGGATAAAAATTAAATGGAATACGTTACAGAACTTTTAAGGAGAAATTTAGTTAGAAAGCTGACAATCTTAGATTCACCCTGGTATGCTGCAATGAGTAATCATTTTATGGGCCTGGAACAGCCGAATAGGGGGAATAATTAAAGGGTTGCTGCTTTTCGCTTAACACATTGTTTACATTCTTTCATGTATCAGTTTTTTATATTTTTTTATTATGTAATATAGATTTTAACTTATGAAAAACTAATGAAATTGCCAACCTGTATAATGATGTTAATAATTTAATAGAATGTGAAGATAATAAAAAGAAAATGTTTAAGAGACATATATTTTAAAATCAATTCTGAACATCTACAACTAACAGAAAAAAAATTGTTTCAGAGAATAATTTTAACACCAAATAAGTAATAGTAATTCTTTTGGCAGAAATATTTTTTTAAATCATTCCCTAAGCAATATTTAAAAGCGAAAAATTTACAAAAATCATTGAACTTTAATTTGGGACTAGCTACCCTCAGTGACCAACTGTTTGGCCATAACTTTAATGTTTAATGTAATTTTGCCAGTAATCAAAGTTTCACCCCATAGAGAATGTACCAAGAAGTAGTTTTTTAGAGATTTCTCTCAGAAATGGAGGCTGGTGGGTGACAGGCGACAATGATATATCTAGAGTTCGTAAGTTTTAATGTGAAATGAAAACTGGCGAAATCCAGTAGTTGGAGAACTCTTTCTTTGGTTTTGCCAATTATTTTAAACTAAGGGGCTCTGCCACCCTGCTTGCCAAACCCCAGGAGGATTTCTACGCAAACCTTGCTCGCTTCGCTCGATATAATGTGGACACTTTGTGAAATAGCAGAGTTATTGTAAAAAAACAAACAAAACAAAACAAAAAAAAAAACATGATGTTTGAGCTTCTTCTGATGCTTTTACTTAAGGATAGCATTATTTGCAGGTAAGGTGCAAACGGATAAAGCGTTTTTTACAGGTATGAACCAAAGTATGAAATTTTATTTGCAGGCACGGCGCTTTCGAATAAAATATTATTTGAAGGTATGATGTGTTCGAATAAAACATTATTTGCAGGCACTATGCAATCGAATAGAACGTTATTTGCAGGTACTGTGCATTTGAATAAAACGTTATTTGCATGCAGATGAAAAGTTAATTGCAAGTACAGTAGTAAAGGATAAAATGTTATTTACAGGCATTTTCCATTCTGTTAACTTGTACACTTGTGTTTTCTTGAGGACACTACACTATTTAAATTATTTCATAATTTTATTATCAGTTAACCGATTAACTTATTTTATGGCAGTGGCGCCATCTGCTTATGAATTTAAGAAGAAATAGTTTAAAAAAATTTTATATTTATAATAATGAATTCTAAATTAAAAACTAAAATGTAGAAAATAATTAAAATAAAAAATTACTTTTTAGTACAGTAATGAAAGTGTTTTTTAAAAACAGTTTTTATTCTTTTCTTAATTTAGAACACTTGTAAATTTGAGAAATGGAATTTACATTAGGAGTTATTTTAAATTTATCGGATAATATACCATGTTTGGAAAAAGGAATAAAATCTAGTAAAACATTTATTTTCCCATAAGTTTTAGGAAAATATTATCTGAAACTTAAACTATCTAAAATATTAGCCATGCAGCAAAGAGGATCAAGGGGGAAAAGTGCTTAGGAATATATAGGAAAAATGTATAAAGATTTTTTGAAAGTTTTTAATTTTCAAGGATTAAAAATAAATCGATTAAGGTGATACTAAAATGATGATATAATTAGGGGAGGCAGAAGACGGTATTTAATAGTGAGTGAAAACACTTGGAGAAAATGTTTGTCACCGGGGTACCGAACCCCAGAACACTGAATTGGACGCGTAATGCCTTGACAAGGTGAAACAGGGGGTTTTGTTATTTTAACTGTCATTTATATCGTAGTTTGAAATTTTAAAGATTGCTGAATTTTAGACTGAGGGGAGGATTTGATAAAATGTATTTGCAAGTTTTTGATTCAACCTTTTTTTAAAAAAGAAAACACAAGTCGCTGACTTAAACTATTTTGACTTTGACCTGAATGTTCTCTGGCTCTCATAAGCCAACTCCTTCATTTCTAACTATCTCTTTTGAATCATTTCATCTAATGTTTCATTGTAAGAAATAATGTGAACTCTACGTCTTACTTCATTTTTTTTTAAACAATTGTTTTACACCACAACAAATATAGTAACATGCTATTCCTATGAAGGTATGCCTAACATGGCAGAGGCTACCGGTTTTGTTTTGTGAATGATCGTTGCCATCAGCAAAAGAGAAATTAACCCCTTTTTTCCGCCTTAGAGTTTTATATATATAGATTGCCAGAGCCTCATGTACAATGTGACAGAAAAAAGAATAAAGAGTTTCAACAAAAAAAAAAAAAAAAACCATGAAGAGGTATAGTTGGAATTTGTCCCTCATATATATATATTCTTTTTTTTGTAATTTCTAGGGTTCAAAGCTTTTATCCATATGCATAATTTGTTTTCATGAGTACAATTAAGATGAACTTTTTGATGAAATTTTATTTTTTTTTTGGGGGGGGGGGCGGGAAGTTAATGTTTGTTTGAAGTTCAAAATAATTTTTTAAAAATGTATTCAAGAATTTTTAACTTTCTATGGAAATTGTAACAATGTCTCCATCTAAATATATCAGCTTCCCCTTATCAATATCATGAAAATATTCTTTTGCTACAGAACCTGTCACTTTAAAATTTAATTCTTTTTCCCATTGAAACAATAATTTTATTTAATTACTACATTACAAATGAGATTTCAATTCAAAAGTGGTGAATCCAGAAAGGTAAAACATACAAAAGTATTAATCTTTTCTTTCAGTAAAGTAAAAGCTTAACTAACCAGCATGCTTGGGAAATGCTGATTCCGGATACCTGAAAAATCCGGATAGTTGAGTGTGACGTGAAAAATGGGGGGTGGGATAGATTGTGGCATTTTTTTAAAAATCAATCCTGTTTCTTTACCTTTGTTTTTTGGTTGTCGATTTCGTTTTTATATCTCATTTTTCGGCGAAAGGTGAGGACCTTTTTTTATGGTTCTCACTTTTGCTTCTGAACCCCCCCCCCATAAAAGAAGTCTGTGTACGTCACTGTACTGTATATTGCTTTTTTTTCCTTCTATGCCTCTCCGTGCAGAGCGTACATTGCATTCCAGAAATAAATTGTCCACGTGAATGGAACGCCACAGGCGCACAGATGTAAAATTTTTAGAAAAACTCATTTTCTAATTTTTCCGGTTAGTTGAGCTTTCCGGATACTTGAATGCTGGATAACCGAGAATTTAATGTACTTAAAAAATCTACACTTTTTATGTCATATTCCAAAAAATGGATTGAGATGTTTCCATTTCTGAAAAATCTTGAAGAATTTCTTTCAAATGGAAAGAGCCATATTGTTTTAAATGCAGTTGCAAACCCCTATTGATTCGTAATCCCCCCCCCCTTCTTATCAATCTGTTCAACAGAAATACTGTAGTTACGTTACCACCACACAACTGTCGACACTGGTCAAATCTACCTTCTAAAGGTATCAATTTTATATTCTTTGCTAAAACACCATTACCAGTGAGGGATTCTAGTTAGTTGATACTTAAATTCCTTTGTTGTTTGTTAAAATTTATTTTTTAGTTTGTAATTTTATTGTATGTTCAAATGAGTAAAATATTTCTGAGGTAATTTTTAATTATATCGCAGTTTATTTATTTTGGCTTACACAGAAACTTTTAAATTAATTTATCCATTTAAAATACTTTTCCAAAAACAAAAAATAGTCTATCATCAGAAATTATTTTTAAAAATAAGCTATTGTCATCTAATTACTTGCACTAAAACAATGAATCATTTAATTCCACTAGGCTTAAAATGACATAAAATATCTTTTAAACTTCAGTAATTCCTAATTATATTAAGCAGCAGTCATAGTTATCAAAAATAATAAATTGTTTCTGAAATTTTAAATGTTATTGTTTTTTTTTAAATTATTTTAAATGATGATTTATTTCTCATTATTAGCATTATTTTCCAAGTTATAACATAACTCAGACTTTTATACAATTATTATAGAAAGTGAAAGGAAAGTAATGTAAACAAACTATTCTTATATTAATAATAAAAAAGTAGAATGATTTGAATTGTCAAAACGTGTACTCTATGTTGAGTAAAGATAATTTAAAGTTAATGTAATTTTAGGTTTAATGCCTACTTGAAAGCAAAAAGTTATAACTCTGAAAATATTGCTAATAAAGAGAAATAAATCATCTTAAGTACTCAAGTGAATATTCGGGATGATACTGTATTCTCTTTTGTAATCCATTGGTAAAGCAGGAATATTAACACAGAATTTTAGCTTAAAAAGAGCCCACGAATCCAAAACATTTGAGTGGCCATATTATATGGCATGAGAAACAACTCAGCAAATCAGAAAGCAGACTATCAATTAGTGAAGAACGATAGTAGTGGAAATGGTCAAAGTTCCAGGACTAGACTACTGCTATCTCTCTCTCGGAGGTTCAGGAGTAATCAAATTGAATACCTTAGAAATTATTTTGACATGCATTCAGGAATAGCAATGCTCTTAAGTATTAATAATAATTACTGCCAGTTTGCAAAAAACACAAGTTTTTATTTACTAGACTAAGTCATTTGTCTTCCAAGAAAAAATACTTTTCAATTATATGACTACTAAATTTGGCTTGAGTTCAGATTATAGAGTGCATATTTATTAACCTGAGCTCACTAGGTTTAGGGATCTTATTAGAGAAATATTAGTAATAATAAAAATGAAACTTTGTTATTAAAATGTAGGCATGAAATATTCATTTTACTCAAAGATAAATAAAAAAAAATTTAAAAACATTGTTAATAATGTAACTACTTACAAATCTGATTCCATCAAGTAAGGAGAAAAAGACATATCAAACATTTAATGCATACAAAGAAAATCCAAGAATAACAATTTTACTGTATAATTTCTTAAACTAAATACTGAGGGAAAAAAATTATAGTTGCTCCAACATCTTTAATTTGGCATACAAAAAAATTATTGCAATTTAAATTGATTAATTTACAACAGAAAATACTAAATGACATACTTTACTTCCATTCATTGAAGGTTTGTCATGCAAACTTAGTACCTAAGGTCCTTTCATAATTAATATTTAAAAAAACTTGATTTCTATACTACTGCAAGAAATAGAAACAATAGCTACTTTGCACCACTACCCATGTTTGGTCAGATATTATTGCCCATATCTTGCCAGTTTTGGGGAAAGGGGAAAAGTAGTCTCTACTAGGGGAAAAAAAAAAAAGAATGAAACATACTTTCATTCATATTATTTATCTCGATTTCCTGGTCCAACCAACTCTTAGTAATCTGCAGTTCTTTCCAAAAGTATAGACAAACGAGGGAAAAGAACAATGACTAAAGGCTGATTTTCCATGCTCAATATTTGACATGACTTAAATATTGATAACAGGAAGTATATTAAAACCACAGGAAATATTAAATTTATTTAAAAACTCAGAACTTTAAAATAATATTTAACGGTATCTCCATCTCAAATATTTTTAACATTTCTGCTCTGACTGAAATAAAATAAACTTAAAATTTTGGTGGACTTCCAAGACATTTTTCCCCCCCTAAAGCCACTCTACTTCTAAAAATTTAAAGTTTATGACTTCAATTGCTGTTAAATTGAGGTGCATCAGAACTCGATGTTACTTGCTTTAAAACACTGACATTACTGTAAAATAATAAGTTCTGTTAAATACCAGGTTTGTTTTTTAAGTAAGGTCCATTTTGAAATAAAAGCAAAACAAGTAAAAAAAATAAAATCATTTATTTCTTGATGTTATGTACAATTCTCTATTTTCTATGTAATTTCTTTGTTGGTTTCAACTTTGATTGTAAAGAACAACAAGTTTTTCAAAACCTTACTGCCGCCTGTAATAATAACCTTTTGTTCGTAGTTATTCAAAATTCTTCATCAGTGTCTAAATACCTGCGAAACAGAAAGGTCTTCCAATAGCAGAACTGATGTCACTTGTGTCTCATATCCAGTGATGATACGAGTTAAAAAGTCACCACTCTTAATTGAAATGGGATAAAATTGTTAAAGTGCACCAATCTTTTCCTTTTGTGTTTTTAACTGATAAGTTGAATAAGCCATAGACAGCTCAGTTTCCTCAGACACAGTTTTAAACAACAACATACACTTTGCACACCAGCCAATGCTTATATGCAGATTTGCTGTATCTCGCTGTTAAGAATCCAATGACTGACCGTATTTCAGGTCGGGATGCTCAATTTTCTTAATCGTTTTAACCTCAGACTATGAAGCTTATAGACTATCACTGTGGATGCAAATGGTGTTGGATTCTGCACAAAGAATGACGGAACCTGCCAACCCAATAATGTAAAAAATTTGAAATGGAATTGACATAAGAACCTTGTTTAAAAAATAATCCTCGTAAATTATAAAATGCTAATCCCAAATCTAAGCTGGACACAGTTTGCATTGCTGTACAAATCACACATTCAAATTTTTTTTAAACTAATAACCTTGATATTATGAACCGGATAATCTCAAATATCCTCCTAGAAGCAGGAATTTTAGCAAAGAAATTTGATTGTGCTTACCCTTCTCTCAAGAACTGTCCTACCTTTTAGATTATCAGTAGTGTTGCCTATTCTTGCCTTCCCTCATTACTTTGAAATCTATTAATGAAATTAGTGATAAAATAGTTCACCCACATATGATGGATATTATTGGAATTCATTCATGCAAATAATGGATATTAGAATTTATTCATACATATGATATGATGGATATTAATGGAATAGTGCATTCATTTCATTCCAGAGTTTGTAAAGGGAAGAAGGAACTGTCAGGAATGCAGCACTTCCTTCCCTTCCAGATATGACAAGATATGTTTTAATTTTTTTTTTCTTTTTTGCTAAAAATTTTTCATGGGCTTGAAATATCTATAATATAATACAGAAAATACATGTATTTGTCGACAATGTCGGTCACAAGAACTCCTTCTCAGACATGACACAGGCTTGGAACAAAAAAAAGCTGAACTTCATAAATACGGAATCGTATCAAACTTAAACACCGAGAAGTAAAATAAGTATGATTAATTGAACAATAAATGAATAAATTTATACAAAAAGTGCTTGAGATATTAAAAATATTGTAGAATTATTATTTAAAAGAAAAAAATTATCTCACTAAAAAAATATGGCCATGTAAAAACTTTTTTTGACTATGCATAATTATTAAAACTTTTGTTTCTCCTTTTTTGAGCTAACAGTTCAAGCTTTTTTTTATGCTTCAGTCTGCTATTTTCCTCCATTTTCTAAATTTTTCTCTTTCTTTGATTGGGGGTTTTTCTTTATTTTTTTCTCATTGCTATTTTCTTACTATCAAGTTCCTCCTAGTACCATTTGCCTGATGACCTTAAAAAAAACTTTTTTCTAAAATATTCAATAGCAGACTGCTCTTTGCTGATAATTTTGTATTTAACACTCTAAATTGAAGAATATGTTTCAATATACATTCTTCCTGACCTTTTATCTATCAAATCTGACAATATTTTGAATGTGCACACGGCACACAGTTTTTGTTTGCGTGCTATTCACGTCTTTTGTGTATGCACCCCTCTCCCCCCGAACGCATTACCAAAATTTTAATGCAGATTTACATCAATTCCCAAGAATGAAAAAAATTCGATGCCCAAAACCCTGAAATCTGCGTATTCGCACAAATGTGTCATGCCTATGTTGATAGACAAACGTTAGGGAACGAAAACTAACAAAAATGAAATCGAAATAACTAACAAAAACAAAGAAAAGAATGTTAAAAAGAAAATGGAAATAAAATGGCTTCCTTCACGGAGAGCTAACCACAGAGAAGAAGGAGCTAACGATCTTTTTTTTCTCATGAAATTTGGATCAGAAGAAATTCGTGGATGATTTTCTTTCATCCAATCAGAATTCGGAATGAATTCTGATTGGAATGAAACGAAAGACGATTGGACAAACCAAGAAAGAAAAGAACGCAACCTTCAAACATTCCTCCCAATGTTAAGCTTTGACCTCAAAAGGACGGCAAAACACCGATAAATAACTCGGATACATTACTTTCGGCAGGATTATGCAATATCTTATGAATACAAAACTCTTTCGCCTTAGCCATACACAAAATTTTCACATGGCACACAGTTTTTGTTTGAGTGAGCAACCCCCCCCCCCAACACATTAACAAAAATTTTAATGCAGATTTGCATGGATCCCAAGAATGATTAAATTCAATGCCGAAAAAGCGGAAATCCACGTTTTCGCGGAAATGTTCATGTCTGCCTTCTAAATGGTGAACCGTAGCGACATGAAATTTGCACACAACATTCTAGAGCACATTTCTAGGTCAATGGTGCTATTTTCAACTTTCAGAGTTAATTAGTTTTTAAGATATTTTATTAAATACCGGAAATTAGTCACTGTCTATCTTAAAGAGCAGAAAATTATCTTTTTAATGATATTAATTCCATTGCAATAAAGTGTTTTCTCTGATTGTTATTAACGTTTAAAAATTAATTTTTAACACAATTTCTAACAATACTTTTTATTATTATCGAAATAAATTCAAGGCAATTTACTATTTCGTGCACAGGCTATTGTCAGTGTTAAAGTTAATATAAGAAAATATTGTTTTCTTTGAGCATAAACAACAAAGTAGACTTTTCACTTCTGGTTTCCGGTTGTGGCATTTACACCTTTTAAAGCATTTTACACAGTGATCCAAAGACGTTAGTCAATTATTCTCTAGATGTTTTGTTTAATTTTCACAAATTTTTTAATGATCCTAATGAGTGTGTGCTAAGCCTTCAATGTTACTTAGTCCGGTTGCTATCATAGGAAGAGGACAAAGGGAAAGAAGAAAAAAAGATGCATTAATGGTCTATCTGTCACAAGAAATCCTCCTAAACGGTGAATAGCCTTGACAAAAAATTTGCACATGCCATTCTGGGATCCATTCCTAGATTAATTCTACATTTTCAAAAAAAATTACTTCCTAAGATATTTAATTAAATAATGAAAACTAAGCCAATTTTCAGCATTTCATTTCAGTTTTTCGGCAATAATTTCAGAAAAATATATTGCTAGATTATTTACATACCATCTTAAAGACCAAAAAATTATCTTTTCATACACAATTTGTAACCAGGGTTCCCACTCTTATTGAAGAAAAAAAATCAAGGACTTTTCAAGTGGAGGAAGAGAGGGAGGGGTGGTAAAAAAAGGAGGGTGCTATGAACAGCTGTCAATCTCCCACCAATCTTCACTCTCTGTGTAGTTTGGGAGGAGGATGGGGCAGGCAGAGGGCAGGAGTCTGGGGGATTCTGAAGATCCGGAAAAAGCAGGGAGGAAGTTATTCTAAAACTGGATTTCACTTTTTTTATTTTGATAATTCATATCAGACGAGAGATAATATCCGCTGGTCTTTTATCGTAAGTAGAATAAAAACATCGACGTACCAATGAAAATCGGTCATTTAACTGACGATCAGAAACGGGGGGGGGGGGGGACCAAACTTGTTTCTGTGCAGCACACTGAGCAGCGGAGATGTTTACATTTAAATTTCGGTGGAACCGAAATTTCGTCTATGAACAGGATCGCGTTCCCTTTATTAAATCCAGTTGCGTAGTATTGTTGTACTCAAATGTGGAAGACGCGAGGAATTACTTTGCTTGTGCCAAAGAGATTCAGAGAGAATTTGTGGATCGTAAATTTCCTTCATCTGTCTATACAAAAGAAAAAAAAAGCATCCACATTGATGGACTGTTTGCTTCTTTGATGTTTTAATATCAAATGAGTTATAATAATTTAATTCATTTTTCCATTTTCAGAGATCTTTTTGAGGTGAATTTGTGCAATACCTGGCGTTATAATTAATTTTATGTCAACATTTTTTTTTTGTTAATTTGTTGTATCCTTTTTTTTCTTTAGGACGGATCATTTGATAAATAATGGATCTTCAAAGGCTTTGATGGAAATGTATCTATAATATAGCGAGGAATATTTTTTTTTCATATATATCATGTGTGTGGTTTTTTGTTCTTCATACCTCCCCAAACGGTTTGACTTGACAATTAAATTTGGTAAAGAATGTGGATTAGTGAAGCCGTACATTTTTTTGTAAAAAATGAATATATATTTATTTAATTCTTAGGTGTAGGAGATTCCAGGCCTGGTTTCCCAATTCTTTCGAACTTTTCTCCCTTGTGAGAAGAGACGTAATGCTTCGTGGTATTTTAATTTTTTTTTTTGATGTTTTGTTTCTTTTGACGTTTTATTTTATGAACTGTATTAAAAAATTAGTTGGAATCGGAAAGTTAATTTTTTCTACAAAGGGAGAATAGTCTAGTATTAGGCTCGTACGATCGCAAACACTGTTCTTTCTACCTTTTCATTTTTTTGTATTTTAGTTTTGCTATGGATATTTTAAAAGATTTCGATCAGTTTTTAGTTTATTTGTGCTGATCATCAATCCTAGGAACGTAAAGCTCTTGTTAAGAAACGGTTTGTATCTTTAATAATGGTTTTCTATCGTCAGTTGATGTCATGAGGTCTTACTGAAGAAATGGATTCTAAAATGGAAGGGGTGGTCGGTTCCATATTGACCGAAAATCGACATGCAAACCTTTTTTGAGGACTCTTGCATATTTTCAACAAACTTTTCGGTCTTTTCTGTCATTTTAGGAGTTGTTCTATGTGGGCTACTACCATGTAGTCAGCATAGGAAAGGAGACCTTCCTCTTTGAAAATTCTGCAACATGTTTTCCAAACAGAAAAATTACTGAAGTGTAGAAGAAAATATATTAATATAGTAATGATACACTTTAATGAGATAACTAATAGTTTAAAATTAATTTTGGTTTGACTATTGATTTCTTATGTAGTGTCAGTTATTTTCAAAAGTTTTTTTGTTCCCTGTTTTGAAAAAAACTACGGCTTATAGTAATCCTCAATTTTACTTGTAGTTCTTTATTAATAAAACTTTTTTCTTTTCTTCAACGTTCATAGAGAATGTATATAAGTGGTTTGATTACTGAAATTACTAAAAGAGCAAGGGATGGTAGATTATTGGTTTTTTTTTACTCTTCATTATGATGAAATAGTAGGTAAATTTTTGTAACGTTCCACTGAAACTATTTTGTTAGTAGATAAAATAATGGAAAAATTTACCTAATGGCTCATCATACTGTGAGTCATACATCGACACTAGTTTATCATATGCCATGTTTCTGCACTCAGAAGATCTGCAGACAACCTAGCTGAGAAAAGTAGAGATTTTCAATCCATTGCAGAATCAATAGTTTTTAAAGAAGCATATAGAGGCATAAATAAAGTCAAAATGACAATGAAAAATTGAGGCTTTAACAGAGCAACTGAAAATGCAAATTTAAAGTATTTTGAAGTTTATTTTATTTAAAATGTAAATTAAAGGTTTGGTGATTTTAGTGCTTTCTCTTACTCCCCTCCATTCCCAAGCAATGGTGGGAGTAAGAATAGGGAGG
>BGPR01006359.1:1544-20585 GCA_013235015.1 Araneus ventricosus | reverse complement strand
GGAAGAATAGAGGTTCTGTGGATAACAATTTTTAAAGAATTTTGTTCGCTTAATGTGTTTGAAGTCTAAGTGTTCTGTTCACGAAGAAATGTTTATGTAGTAGTTTGTGTAAAATTAGCTATCTAGTAGTAGCTAATAGAGTTTATGCCGTGTGGATGGCCCCTCTAGCTCCTCAGGGATAAAAAAATATAGTGTATTCAGTGTTTTTCTTTCAAGAAAATTATTTGAGAAGCTAAAAGAATTAATGTTCAAGAAGGTCTAAAATAAAATGCATAGTGAAATTTGAATTTAGAGGACAAAATTTTTTTTTGTCCCCAGCAGAAAAGACCCTAAAATCCTTGGTTTGACAAAGTAGACCTAATTTGTCCTGTGAGAGAAAGAAATTTTAAAGTTTGTTTTTCAGATAGATGTTAGTGTCAAATCCATAAACTCAACCCATGCACAATAATTACCTTCAGTCTCTTTTTACAATACCACTGTAAAATCTTATGAGGTGTACATCTTTAGTTTGTTTTCTGTATAAAAGTATAGACTTCCATTCTCCTTATCTGCTAATATTCAACTGGTTTCAATAAAGTAGTTAAAATAACCTGTATTCTTTTTTTTATAGAGATGAGTACCTCAGTGGCTCAGTGTTTCAGTGTAACAGGACAAAGTTTTAAAGGGTTGCTGAACTTTCTATGGCTACTACAAGTTCCATTTTATCAAATATTAAAAACGATACCTAGGGTCTGCAAATTCTCTCCCCCACAACATTAAGCATGGGGGCCCTTGGCTAATAATAAGTGGGTGTTTGAATTCGATCAACTCACTTTGCATTGTATTTTGGTTTGAGAAACTGGCGAGGTGTGCAAAACATTGGGTCTAGATACTTTTCTACCTACATCTTAAAAGTCATGAGAAAAATAATTATTTGAAAGTTTAAAGTTGAAAATTTGAATTTGAAATTTATCCTTTGTATTTTGTCCTCTAAAATATTTAATTTTATGGTCCTTGAATTTTTTGGAAAAGGTCCCTTGAAACTCCACACTAGTGAAAAGAATGGTGACTGACAGCGTTCCCATAGCAACACCCTTTTTCCGGTGGTCTAATTCTCAAGACAGAGCACATTTCGAATTTTTCACGGACTTTTCAAGGACCCAACAAAAAAATCAAGTACCTTCCCGACTTTTCAAGGACCCAACGAAAAATCAAGTACTTTTCCGGGGCCCCGAGTACGGCAAATAAAATTCAAGGAGTTTTCAAGGATTTTCAAGGACCGTGGGAACCCTGGTAACAATGCTTTCTGTTATTGTAATTAAATTCAAACCAAATGATCGTTTTAATGAATCCTTCATTCCGGTATTTTTACCATTGTGAAAGTTATGATAAAAATATTGTTTTCTTTGAATGTCAACAGAAAAGCAGAAATTTTATTTTGTAGCATATACCTCTTTCAGTATGTTCACACTACAATTCAATGATGTTAATTACTCTCTTTCCATGATGTTTCATTAAATTTTACAAATTTTTTAATGATCATAGGTGAGTGTGTAAAATCCTTCAAGATTGTTGAGCCCACTTATTACCGGAGGGAGAGGGCCTAAGGAGAAAAAGAATGAACACTATGCGGGTTTTTTTCAGTCAGTGACAAAAACACCAAAGAGAAGAGAATTGTAGTTTGGATAATGTCAATAAAATCTAAGATATGAAAGAGTTTGTTGTTGCCGTAGCAATGATGGGGAGGGGAAAATGGAGTACGAAGGACTTCAAGATTCTTGCCAGGTGGTTCAAACTAATTAGAGAAAAAGAAGAAGGGTGTTTCACTGCTAGTTAAAAAGGGTCAGCGGATTAACGAAAATCAACGAAAGATGTTTCCGCGAAAAGATATTTTATTAAATTGAAAGTGTTATAAGTACTTGTACTTGAAAATATTTTTACCCCAAGCAACGCCAGGTATTATCAGCTAGTATATATATAAAGCAGAGTGTTTGCTTGTGTGTTCCTAATAGAAATTTACCACCTTTCTTCATCATGATGAACTCTGGCACATATGCTTTTCAAAACAAAAGAAAAATCACAGTCAATTTTTCAACGTTCAAAAGTTAATTAAGATTTCAGATATTTAAAAATTAGGCATAGCTATTTTGCAACTTTTCTCACCAGTAATTTTTTTTCTATTAAATGTAGCCATGCGCAGATGTTTAGCTAAAAACACTTTAGTCTTTATTTATAGTTTAACAGTCAGGAAAGCCAATATTCTGGACAAACATAGTGGTTGCCACAGGCAGCTAATCCATCAATGAAATAATATTAATTAACAAGTAGCTGCTCTCGTACAGTGGAGATAGTATTTTTTTTATTTCTTTTGAAAATGGGGCAGGTGGGTCCTTGACGGCACACCAGAAAGATATCATAAGCTTTCATATGAAATAAAAATTACTGAAATCGGTCCAGTGGTTGGACCTACGCTACTGACCCTCTGGTTTTGCTAATTATTTTAAATATATAGATGCTTTTATCTTAGGTAGTTCCATTTTGAGTCTTCCACAAAAATTTGATATTGAAAAGCTTGAACAATGCAAGTACAATTCTAGTTTGAATATAAATAAAAAATGAGGAACAATTACCGATAAATAAATATGAAAGTAATATCCTTACCCGAGTATTTATTTAAATCTTTCAGTTTCCGCAGTTGGGTAAATCTTTATAAACAAGAAAATCTAGACACTCAATGGAATGCATGAAAAATAACTGAAAACATTAAGTTTAAAGTTTAATTTTCAGCTAAAATTATGTAAAAAATAGTAATTGCTTATTTACATCAAGTCAAAAATCTCATTTTTTATTGACTAATAATTAAATTATTCAAAATTAATTGGAAAAGCTATGCCAAAAGGCATCAATCCACAATGTAGAATAGATTACAGCATCTCAGCTACAATGTATGAGCCATCACTGTATAAAGCTGGAAATTCAAAGTGAGACCACACTACGCAAATGGTGTGGAGGCATTCCACACCATTCTCATTTTCAGCCCATCCATTTAGGTGGGACATTCAAGAAGGCTCCACACAAACCACACTACTGGTCACTCTGATCCCCTAGGTCTACTGTAGTTATTCATTTCCTTGTGGCTTTTGCTTTTGTGAAAGCTTTTGCTCCCCTTCCGCCACAGTTTGCACTTCGGTTTTATGGCCAAACACTCCAATGGATTTCCAAACTTTTTGACTGCACCTCTCTAATTCTCATTGGATTTTTGCACTGATGCCAGGTTTTGGAGCAACATGACTGAATTTGCATGGTGTGGTCTGATTGTGAATGTCCAGCTTAAGACCAGAATTTCTAGCTGCTAGATAAACATGAACCTCAAGTATGAAAATCCAGAATCTCTGATTGATAAACTAATGTATCTTCACAGATATTTAATACATATATGCTATCCTTAATGTGGTTAATCGGTTAGTATGAATAATTACCTATCAATGTGATAATTTGATTCATCACTTATCCCGGCAATTATTCATACTAACCAATTAATCACACTGACCATAACACACATATATACCTAAGATAGTTAAAATGCTTAAACACTCAAGTGAAAATTTTTAACTTTTAAATTTCTGCCTTCTTTTAAAAATTTGATTCCATAATAAATGATCATTAATTAAACTTGTTATGTTTCAATATTCTAAATTGCTGCAATCCTATATTTCTTTTGACTTCTCAGAAAAAAAAAGTACAAACTATTCTCTAGAATAATTAAGGGAATGGACAATGGCTTGGACAATGCTTGTCCAAGCTATTAAACAACCAGCGTAGTCGCAAAATAAGCAGTGCCAGAATGCTCTAAAAGCAGTACCAGAATGCTTTAACCTAGGTGACAAAAATCATATCTTAACCTTCCAGCGGGCGAGCCTGAACAAATTTTACGACAAACGGGATTTTTCAAGCCCTGTTCTCACATTCAGAGTCAAAATTGTCTCAACATCATTGCTATTCCTTCATGCAACCCTTCTCTTAAGGATAAAATGGGTTTGCCCGAGTTTCAAGGTGATTTCATACTATTTTATGCTTCTGTCATAAAAATTACGCCGCCTGCCCGCTCGTGTAATTTGAAATTTTTTTTTCACGTCTTAAAGTTTCAGTTTTATAATTATATATCCAGTGCGCATTACAGCGATTTAATATTTCATTTTACACTGTCAAAAATATTTAATATGTAATAAGCCTGCCAATAATCCACAAGCCGAAGAATTTTCTTGGAAAAGCTCAGTCTTGTGAAAACACCTCACTACTCGAGCCCAAAAAATCTGATCATCGCCATATGACATTACCGTGTCTTTAAATCTAAATTATACATCACAACCTGAAAAAGCAAGTGAACCACAACCATGAAAAAATAAAACTATCATCAAAATACATGAAATACAGTATACTTGTAAGCGTCGCTCTCTGGTAAAAGTTCAATCTTTCGAATGCAGGGACAATGATAAGAAACTAATAAGAAATTCTTTGTTATACAATCTTAGTTGGTATTATATTTTTATTATATATTGTTTAATACTTTTTTTAGAAAATAATAGTATTAAATCTCATTGCTTTCTCTGATTTCAATATAATTTTAGATTTTGCAAATAATATAAAAATTAATTTTCACTCTTGATTAACCCACTGATTCCTAAAGCCATTGAAATAAAGGGACCTCAAAATACGGGAACGTCCAAGCTCCTCTATCAAAGATAAGGGAAATTCACTTTCCCCCTCAAAAACCACAATGACAGCTGGCATTGTCTGAATTGTGTAAGAAAACTCCTCTCTTTCCCAAACACATCTGGGCGAGCCACTCTAACGAAGAAAGCACGTGCGAAATCATTCACACTTAACGAAAGGGGGTGGAAATTTTAGAGTGACATTCAGATGTTTCGGATGGCTATCGTCTTTTGCTTGAAGGGACGGTCCCATATTGATAGCAGGGTTGTCAATTTTTTTTATTTTTTTCAAAAAAATCGATTTATTTGATTTAAATTGGATTTTTTTGATTTAAATCAAGATATTTTTGATTTTAATGATTTTTATATATTTTTTATTATTTAACATTTGTATATTAGACAATGAGCATTACAGTCATAGATAACAACATACATATATATAACAACATACCAGTCATTAAGCTGTACTTCATTTAAAAAAAACAAATTAAAATTTAATTCAAAAATGTAACAACTATTTAAAAAATATTTTTGAACTAAAATATAATAATAATATACTTTTGAAATATAAGACAATTTTATTAAGGAAAAAAGGAACAATATAACAAAATTGGCATTTCTTGACTATAGATATATTATTGTATGTTAAAATATTATGGAATTTTACACTCAGCTGTTCATTTGTTTCATTACAAATACAAGTTTTGAAGCTTTCTCTACTCCTAATCTGTTTGACCCAAAACATTAAATAAAAAAATTTCTAGATAAAATTTTTAAATTCAGGCTTCAAGGTGCATTGAGTCACCATCAGGACTACCTGTGCGCCAAATTTCATGACTGTAAGTGGGATAGATTCATCTGGACATTGCGCACAAGCTCACAAACATTGTCTTTTATAAGTATAGATCATAGTTTAAAATGCACTATATAGATGTTTGTATATCTTTTGGAGCATTTATATGCATTACTTAATTATCTTACATTTCAACATTATTGCAATATAAAAACTTTCTTGTCCCCAACTATTTATTTTTCTCCAATATTAAAATGAAACTCACTACATTTTACTATGATCTTTCTTTGTGAACATGATCCTAACATAAATACATGAAAATAATAAGTTTAGAATAGGCCTAATAGTACTCCTTTTAGAATGTATATAGCAGTCTTATGAAATTTTGTTTCAGAATAGGAATTATTAGAGATAAAAGTTCGGGAAAATTCCTTGACTCGGAGATAAGAAGTTTTTTAGATCTGGATGTTTAACAATTTTAGCAAAGTAACTCGAAAATTTTGGTCCAATATTCTTGAAGTTTTAATTTATAATTTTCTGTAAGATTCAACAATAATTTTTGAGTGTATCAAGGTGGCTGTATCTAAGGGGGTTCTCATGACCCCCCCTCCTGGAATGAAGCAGGTTTTTTAAAATACTTTTTTTTTTTTTTTTGTAGATTCTATGCCTAGACTATAAACTAAACCCATTCATGATGTTTTCTCATCATATTTCAAAAAAATTATTGCCTTGCGCCGCAAAGGGTTAAAATCTAATTTGCTTGCGTTGTCAAAAATAAAGATATAGAAAGTACTCTAGTTACATCAATTCAATGAAATATTTTTTTATGTTCTATATATTCTTTCTTTAAATATATATTTAAAAATATTTTAAAATCACTATTTAAAGATACATGAACAATTTTATTTCATTAAAGCAGATTACTTGATATTTAAAATAAAGTGATTTAAATCAGTGATTTTTTTAAAAAAAATCAGTTGATTTAAATCAGTGAGTTTAATCAACTGATTTAAATCACCTCAACCCTGATTGATAATTAAAGGATTTGCTTTTCTGATGCGTCTCTTATTACTTACTATACTGAAGTAACTTACAACTGCAAGGGTAAAAATTAAGAAACTTATTGTGTCGTAAAAAGTATGCGTAAAAAATTTTAGCGTGTCAGCTGGAAGGTTAAGGATATTTTCACAATTTTTTTATTTATTTCTCATATAAAAAAAGCAGTTTTTTCTTCAAAATTTAAATTAATTTTTGGTTAATTCCAAACTAAGAAAAAAATCTGATGTTTATAACAAGAAAATAATTTTTGAACTATTTTAAAATCTAGAAAATTATCTCTGCAAAGATTTTTGTTTAAGCCTAACAAAATGTTTAGTCTAATTTATAAAATTTGTTAGCACATTGTGGTGAGGTGGAAACATGAAAGGGAGAAAAGCTAAATTTATTTTCCCATGAAGTTCAAGGTTACGATGTTCAGTACTCACCTTGAAGCCAGGATAAAAGGTATAAATGAAAAATTAATAATAATAATAATAATAAAAAAAGATAAGCAAAGTGAGGTTCTGGAAGCGATGAAAAGAGCGCAGTGTTTTTAATTTTTCTTTGTAAGAAATCCCCACCCCCTAATAAACGTCAGCTAAGCAGAATCCTCTTTTGAATATCAACCCTTTAAGATTAAAAGCTGCCATTATGGTTTTAGAGGGGGTAGGGAATATCTCTTATCACTGAAAAAGGAACTCGGGCATTCCAGTATTCTGATGTCCCTAAGGTCTTAGGAATCAGAAGATTAAATAGTATCAATTTAACAGAATCATTACTAGGTTGTTACTTTGGGTACCTTACAACTACTTTGAGTGACTTAGCTGGCTACCCAAAGGAGCTAGTATAAAAGGTTCTGAAGAATTATCCTTCCCAGATTTTACAATACTAATATGATCCAACTATTGTAACCATTACTGGCTGTTCAGTAGGAAAATTTGAGTGTTAATTTCTGTTATGAGTAGATGCTACTATAAACCATAATTGTAGAACTAAATGCCATCTAAATGTAGTTTATTTGATTCTGATTTTTTAAAAAAATATCAGAACTTTTTAAGAGATGCAAGCCACTTATTTTGCATCTCAAAGAGGTAGGATACAAACATTATATTTGAGGAACTATTTTAGAAGCTTTTTGCCACTTACCTGGTTTTAAATTGATTCTTAGCAGATCAAGCACACAATTTCATGTGGGAAGATTAATAACCTGACTTAGTAAACGTTTAGAAAATAAAATGCCCTTCAAAAGAGAATTAATACTTTACTACTATTGGTTATTGTTACGGTTAACGTACAGAGCCGTTCCTCTCCACCTTGCATCGCCGATTCATAGCTGCCAGGAGAAAGACGATTTAATGATGTTTACATTGCGGAAATTCCTGTTTTTGAAATTAAAAAAAAAACTAGATTCCTAACATTCAATGAAAAAGTGTAGCTACTAGGTTCCTGCTTTGCTCAAAGCCAAGCCGCTGATGTTTTTTCAAGTTAAAAAAACTTGCCCGGAACCCACTTGCGGTATCGCAAGTGGGTTTCTGTGTGTGCAAGAGAACAAAATGTTAACTGCGCACCCAAAACAAATGTTCTCACATCGCAAAACCATCTTGCTCTTGGCGACAAAAAGTTGGCAATGCAAAGTGGATAGAATAACTCCGTACCTTAAACATAACTTTTAGCCTATTATTAATAGACCAGAAATACCTTTGAGAGTGTACTTTTTACAATTACTTTATAAATATTCTATTAGTTAAATGTAGGATTTAGTAAGCACCAGGAAGGAGTTCTGCTAGAATGAATTCCTACTTGCATGTTCTGTTAAATACAGAAATTTTCTTCGCTGACTGCACACTGTGTTCTTGTAAAAATAAAAATAATAATTTACTAAACCATTTAAATGCTTTACAGTTATAAAATTCATACACATACCTTTACAGTACCACAATAAAGCTAGAAAGCACTAAAAATAAAAAATAAAAAAATTGATGCAAATTATGCTTACTAAGCCCCTTAAGAAATTTTTTCAAAATATACAGTCTCCCCCTCAAATGTTTATAGTTTAACTAACAATTACCAATATAAACAGGGTTAGTGCCCGAGGAAGGACCGGGGTCGGGGAAAATTTTGTACAGGGTATTCAACTGTAGTTGATAAATAATAATCTGGTAAAAATTTGAGACCAATTTCATTCCACTCATCCCTCTTTACAGCCGGTCCTCCCCCCCCCCCCCCCCGTTGGGCAAACTCTAGCACAATTCCTGAGTATAAACCAGTTTCAGAATTTTAATTAAGAAATACAAATGTGGAATCTTGGAAGCTAGCAGAAGTTTTATAATTATATAATATAATACTTTTTATATTTATATTTTTTATAATTATATAATATAATACTTTTTCATTAATACTGGTTCAATCAATCATCATAATTACAGCTACTCAGCAACTAATAATCCTGATTTGACAATGGAACACCATACAGGGAGTATGCACCAAAAGAGAAAACAGCTAAATACCACATGATAAGAAACATTTTCCTTGGCATTGGTCGTTTTATCAGCAGTGCCTGGACAATCCTGTATCTGACTCATTGCCACATTTGTATAAATTAATTAGTTTATGAAACTTATTTTTGATGTACAATAGAATCCTGGTAATCCGAAATTCTGAACATCTTTTTTAATTCTCTGAAAAATTTTTACTGAAAGATGAAGGAAAAATAACAATTATGAATCAGAAACAAAGTAATGTTTATTCCTAATTTAAAAGAACTATTTGAAGTGGTCTTTAAGAATGAATACAGCACCTTAATTAGTACAAAAAAACTCAATCTCCTTTTTACCCTCAACTTGTTTGCCACTGTACTGTGCAAATTGGCACATGCTCTTTACGTATGCTTTCATAGAGCACCCAGGGTTAATACTCTACTGCATTTGGAATATCAAGAGTATTTTACCGGATTTCCCAGATAATTCGAATTCCCCGGAATCCAAGTGATCCCATATATAAAAGCTGTTCCCACATTTTAATGAACATTCTAAAAAAATAACAATATCTTCAATAAAAATGAAAAAGCAGCAGAGAAAATTCTTATTTTACTTCAACTGACGGATTCAAATCTAAGATTAATAGCATTTATAACATTGGCAGTAAATGACAACTCAAGCCGACAGCTGAATGTTACAAATAGCTGAATCACAGGAGTATACATTTAGTAAAATATGTTTCTGTATTTGATTGAGCCACAGAAAAGGTTCCTTGAAATGAAACATTTTTCATTTTAAAAACCGGGTTTTACTATACAAAATATCAATTACTGTAGTTAAAACTCTATTCTATACAAATGCCAGAATTAATTTCAAATTTTTTTTTAAAGCTTAACTAACCAGCATGCTCGGGAAACGCTGATTTCCAGATACCTGAAAAGTCCGGATAGTTGAGTGTGAAGGAAAAAATGGGGAGGGGGGATTGTAGCCCTTTTTTTGGATTTTTTCGGCCAAATAATTTGTTTTTGTGATTTTGAAATGTGAATTAAATATAATTTTTAAAAATACTTCTGTATCTTCCATAACATTGTATTTACAAAACATATTACAAAGATTTTAATTTAACATTGATGATGAAAAAAAAGTATGATCTGTACCCGAATTTTTACCGTAAATATATAGACTGTAAAAATATAAACATAGAAAAATAGCCGACGAAACTGAAAAATATTCTACTCATCAAGCAAAATAAAACTCTTTTAAGTGATCATAAACAAATCCCAGATTCAATATCAAAACTAATTAATTATCTTTTAAAAAATCGCAAGGGTTATTGCGCAATACACTCGCCTCCAAGTCTCCCGCACGTGATATTACGTAATCGGAATCAACATCCAACATCTGCCGGTATTCGGAGTAAATAAATAAAGGAAAAGAAACTTACCAATCTGGAGTAACCCCCATGAGGTTTTTTTTTTTTTACCGATTCTGTCCCTTTACCTGTTTTTTGGTTGCCAATTTCGTTTATAGGTCTCGTTTTTCGGCAAAAGGTGAGGACCTTTTATTATTATTTGGTTCTCACTTTTGCTTTTGCCCCCCCCCCATAAACAAATCTGTGTACATCATAGTACAGTATATTGCTTTTTTTCCCCCTTCTATGCCTCTCCGTGCGTATCGGACGTTGCATTCCAGAAATAAATTGTCCGCGTGAAGGGAACGGCGCGGGCGGGAGCGCAGATGTAAAATTTTTAGAAAAACTCATTTTATAATTTTTCCGGATACTTGAATGCCGGATAACCAAGAATTTACTGTAAAGCAGAACCTCGATTATCAGGCATCTGTCAACTGAGGTCTCTGTTAGACAAGCCAGTATCAGAAAATTAAACTGTGTGTTATATTTTTTAATAGTCAGTCGACTTTTTTCAAAATTTTTTTGTCAAAGTTGGTACTAGAGCCAATTTTCATGATGCGAAGGCTGGTAAAAGGTCATTATGAAGAGATGATGTTTTATATCGCTAGAAGTTATTTAGAGAAAAAAATAAAAACACAGTTCCATTCTTCAGCACTTCAATAGTGATGCAAGCAGATTCCATGCATTTTCATGAAAGAAAAAAAAATGCACTGTAAATGTGTCATAAAGTTTTGCATTGCTGAGCAGGGGGAAATATATTTTTGAGAACACCTTTAAAGAATCATTGGGAAAATTGCAAAGGAAACAGCAAAAATTAATAATATTCATGAATCCCTTATTAGAACTAATTAATAATTAAAAAGACGAATGCAAATTTGATAATTAATAGAATAGTTAGTTAATATGTGGTAGTAATTGTAGGCTTATTTTTATGATTTCAAATAAACAATGTTTGAAAACCTTAACCAAAGAAAAGAAGTCATAATTTCACATTTCTTCTCTATTATCCAAGTTTTTGATTATCCGAGGCGACTAGAGTCCCATTCAGCTTGGATAATTGAGGTTCTACTGTATCACAATGAGGATTTTTTAACTGGAATGGCACACAGCAACACTTTCTCAATATTGTCAACTTCAGATGTCACTGCCTATAGTACATAACTTTAAGATCCAAGTTGGCCATACACATCAACTATAACCATTGTTGAAACATCATGGTTATCTTAATTTTTTTTTAACAAACGAAAGAGTTAGAGCAACTACAATTTAAAAGCATTTTTAAAATATAAAATAACTGACTATTTTTTTCCTTCCAAAAACTGAAAACACTCACCTCCTGGAAACAGAATTCCCTGAAACTAATACATTTAAATAAAAAAAACTCACCATACATGAGAACTGAATACAAGACAACATCACAGGAAAAAAAAAAGAAAAATTATTTACCTGTATTTGAGAAGTCCCGTTCTTCAGCCTCACTTTAAGAGCTTCACCTTTTGTATGGAATGTCTGATGATCTCCTTCAAGACACATAATTGAAATTAATACATACAGATTATGCAGCATCAAAAATCTGATCATCTTGAACCTTTCAGCATCTACATCTGTTGCAAAAAGACTTTCTTCTACTTCAAACATAAATAGATACACATACTGTATCAAAGCAAATTTTCATTAATACCTTCTTTAATGTATTAAAGACATCTGAAGACTTTTAGTCCAATTAAAATGAAATGTTTAAATACAACCTGCTTAGCTTGAAAAGCATAGGTATCCTGGAACTTCTCCCAGAAGGAACTTGTAAATATATTTTATAACATATTCAGTTATCTCAGATAAGAGGTTAATAACTTGCAGAAATACTGTGTATCTAGACAGGTATTAAAGTCCTAGTAAATAAAAAGGCTGGCACACTACTTATTGTACAACCCTCCCCCACTTAATTCAATTATCTGAAACCGATACATATCCATTTCTTTTTCAAAGTAGTACCAATTAATTCTGGTCTCCAAAACCAATGTGTGTCCATTTCTTTTCCAAAGTAGCACCAATTCCTGTGCATACTTCTCTGAAAACATGTGGAAATCTTCGCAACAGGCTTTCAACATCCCTAGCATTAATAGTTGGGATAATTTTAACTAAATAGGAACAGATGTAATCAATGCTCGCACCAAATGGGTGAACATGCAGAAAAATAGAAATCAAAGAAATCAACTGTGAGTCATTTTCAGTGGCATCCACTCTACTTGGGCTATACTGAGTAGCACTATCATTAAAACACAATTGATCATCGAAACTGTCTGGTGAATCATTGCCAGCCTTTTCTAACTTTTTACTCTCTTCCAATTCAAGCCTTAATTTAACAATTTCTTCTTGGTGTTCAGCACAGTGGCCTTTAAATTCCTCTATTGTTTGATGGGCAGTGTCTAGTTCTTCATTCAAGCTATTAACTCTTTCTCGCAACATATTTAACTCTTCTGCAGGAGCTAATTGTAACATACCGCCATTTTCTTCATTATCATTTCTGTCTTCATTATCACTTAATTCCATTTCTTCTTCTACTCTATGGTCAAGTAAATCTTCAGAATTAGTTTGCTTTAAATCATAAGTGTCATTTTTCATTTCTTCCATCTTCTTTCTTTGGCTTCTAGTGAAATGATCCCATACTTTTTGTGTCTTAGCTGCCACAAAAACTTTCTCAATTTCATTTATCTCTTTTCCAATGGCACGGTTTTTATTCATTAAGTTTTCTTTGGCTTTTTCAGCTTCTTCTTCATATCTACTTTTTTCATTTCGTAATCTCTTCACATGACTATGAGAGCTCTGAATCAATGAGTAAAAAGTTCCCGAATTTCTCTTGCTACATTCTCCCCTATCCAGCCAAGTAATTAATACCTGCAAACCTTCCCTGAATGTTTCCTCATTACGTAGTCTTTCAGCTAAAGTCTGTGCCTCATGCTCAGAGAAATGAGGAATTGGAGGTGGTGAGGGTGGACGAAAAGCTTCTTTCTGACGATGACGTTCTTCACGCAGCCTTGCTCGTTCAAGACATTCAAAATCATGTTGATCGTCACGAGCAACAGCATAATCTACATGCAATCTACCATTATAAGCAGGATCTTCACTTTCATCTATTCTAATTCTAAATCCTGACAAAAGAAGAGCTTGATCAACAGATTCCATATTCACAAATCTAATGTGACAAAAATTCTTTTTACTCATGCGGACTACAGAAATCATTCCACATATTTTAAAAGCATCTTTTAAGATTTCTTCAGTTATTTTTTCAGGCAAATTGCCAACAAACACAGTTCTGCATCCAGGAGGTTTTTGTCGGCGACTTCGCCTTTCGCCAGGTAGAGGTGGGGTTAAAACTGCATGAGTGATTGTTATTGGTTCAAGATTATTAAACATGGGAACTATAGGATCTATATTATTCATAACAGGAAATTGAGGAAAATTTGAAATACTAGGCATAATTGGTACCATTCCATATAATGATCCATCACTGTTACCCATACTCATATAGGAATATCCATTCATACCAACATTTGCAGGAGCAACCATTTCCATACCATTAGCGATCCCCATCCCTGAAGTAGAAGCAACATTACTAGCTGTTGCAGGCATGGCACTATTGGAAGGCCACTGAGAGTTTATCGGCAACATGGGTGAAAAAGGATTAACAGTATAAGCTCCTTGATTGGGATCCATATGGTAATTTTCTGATGCATTGTAACCATATGATGGATATGGAATGGCTTGTTGAGGCATAATCTGCGCTTGGGACTGCTGAGGCATTGCAACAGCCATCTGCTGTTGGGACTGCTGAGGCATTGCAACAGCCATCTGTTGTTGGGACTGCTGAGGCATTGCAACAGCCATCTGCTGTTGGGACTGCTGAGGCATTACAACAGCCATCTGCTGTTGGGACTGTTGAGACATAGTAGCCACAGCCATTCGTTGTGAAGCAAGAGCCATGTCTTGCAAACTCATTAATGGAATATCATTGGAATTTTCATTCGGTCTTTCATTTCCATCATTTTCAGAATTCCCTTCTTTTTTCACTTTATCAGGAGTTTCCCTTTTATTTAATTTATTATCCCTACTCCATTCATCATTGTTAGAATGTGAACGTTTTTTGGGAATCGCACGATCTCTATCTCTTTCCAGCCAGTGATTGCTCGATGAAGATGGTCGGGGATTTGAATTGGATGAGGCTGGCCGAGAATTTGAATTAGAAGGCCCAGGTCGAGGGTTTGAGTTAGACGATCCTGGTCGAAAATTTGAATTTGACAGTCCTAGTCGAGGATTTGAATTATTTTCTACAGTGTTGCTTTTAATTTTAAAATCTGAATTTTTGTTTTCTTCCATAATAAATAGTATTTCTTATAAATGTATAATATCTTCAATAGCGTATTACTGCTTTTCAAGAGTTAATTTGTACAAGAATGTATTAAATACATTTCATTTCAAGTATACTCTAGTAAAAAAAAATTCATATACACTTACATAAAATTTCTTTGATTTACTTCACAAAGAAATTGACCGGCGATTTCAAAACAACTTCTGAAATTTTTCCAATATATGAACTTCGCAAATAATAATTTCAAACATAAGATGGCTGCCACTGACCAGAAACGAAAACTCTTCTTTCTGCCTCAGTTAGTTCATGTTGAAGTTGAAGTTGAAGTTGGGTTTTGTTTGGGATATATACGGCGCTATTCACCAATAGGCCGCAGGACATGCCTCGCTATCGTTCAAGTAATATTATTAGGTTGCGGGGAAACTTTTGGAATTAACCAAAGAAAAGAATATGAAATCCAAAAAATTATAATTCAATGTTCTACACTGGATCGACGCAAATTAATAAATACAAAGAAATTAAAGTTATAAAATTTCCATTGTTCTGACCAATCAGAATGCCTTATACAGAATCACCATCGCGGAGAAAACCACAATTCAGCCAATGAGGAGAAAGGATGCAATCTTCCGTTCCGCGGTGGGGTTTTTTTTTTTTTTTTGCATTTTATTTTTCAGAGGCTTCTACTTCAGCGATTCTAAAAAGTTCAATCTCGAAAATAAAATGGCTATTGCTAGGATGGAATGTAAAATCCACGCAGTGGAAGACTGTGTAGATGATTTTCAGTCTTGCTAAGATTTAACTCTTGAAAAAATTAAATTTTGTGCAGGTCAGTGGATTTTGACCGATGAAAAAGAAACAAAAGTAGAGCCACAACTAAAAGCTTTTTTCATTGAAAATAATTCCTAACAAAGTCTATAATCAGTGGTGTAAAATACCTGGGTATTTATTTTTAATGGTAAATACTTACCTGGGTATTTATTTTTCAATTCACTTTACTCATATAAAATAAATATAATGGTTTGAAAATAGATACCCAGATAAATAATATAATTTAATTTTAAATAATCAAAGAATTCAATCAATAAAAATTAAACTAATTAAGTTTTATAAAAACTAAAATATTTAATCAGAAAAATCAAATGCATTACTACATCATGCTTCTAACATAAAATACATGATTTAAATGAAAATACCCTTTTTAATTACAATGAATAATTTTATATTTGCTGCTTATTAAAAAAAAGTTATTTTAGCTTTAAAAAAACCCTTTCTTAAACTAATTATTTTTAAAAGGGAATTGTATTTGGTTTTAAAATTATAAAGAGCTGATAATGGAAACTAAACTGAAGGATACAATTGTTAATAATTCTTTTTGGATTAATCAGTCAAAGAACCAGATAATTTCTGATGAAAAGTTACCAGATGTTTCAGTTCTAATAGTTTTTAAAATTATAGTGAATGTGTTGAATAATAGTTATTCCTGAAACTTTTATATTATTTGAAGATGTGACAGGCATTTTACTGCTAGGCAGGGTTCATCTGAATCATCCCCAGATAGCAATTTTAGTTTGCAGCAAGCTTGCCACAAATTTGTCATGACAAGAGTGCAAGCTTGCCACAAATTTGTCATGACAAGTGTGCAAGCTTGCAGCAAGTTAACGAAAGCTCCGAAGTCACCATGAAACGAACTTGCAGCAAGTTTGCCGTGTCAAACTCATTGCAAATTATAGCAAAAACAGAACACGAACACAACCCAGGATAGAACTCGCGACCTCCCGGTTCCGAAGCGGGGACGCTAACCGTTGAGCCAGCTGACCTCTGAGAGGAGAGGATAGATTTCGCTAAAGCATCGTTCGATGCGATTCGTATACGATTTATTTTAAATTATTTTCTGGTTTTCATTAATTTTTTGTGTTGAGAATACGATTTGAAGTCAAAGAGAGAGCGATTTTCGCTAATAACTACGTTTTGCTAATAGAATAAATTATGAAATTAGAGTTCAAAAGTAATTACTTTAAAATGGGACAAAATGTCTAGTTATTATTTTTCAACAAACACCGACTGTTTTTTAGATTCAATTTTGTTTATAAACGTTAAAATTTCAAAAAAAAATAAAAAAAGAAAAAGGCGATATAGTTTTCTTTAAAGTGAGAGTGATATATTTAGTAAAAAGATGGAAAATGCTTCAAAAAATTTTTTTATAAAAAAGTTATTTTTTTCACAAATTATCATTGATTTATTGAATTAATAAAAAAGAATTACGGTCTAGGAGATGCTATTAAAAATCGGATGTTTTTTTAAACAGAGACAAAGATAATTATCTCTTTATTGTGCTATCTTTGCAGGAAGCTTGTTTTGCATACTTGCTGCAAGTTTGATTTGCAAAGAGGTGGCGCTACTTGTCACATCGAACTTGCTACAAGTTCGATTCAAGTTTGACGCGTCAAATTTTGCCATGACAAGTCAAAATCAAACTTGCTGCAAACTTACGTGCTATCTGGGTCACATTCAGTTCTTAAATGTTCTTGAAACTGAAAGTTTGATGTAGTTTTCATAGTTTGAATTTGTTTAAAACTATATTAATTTCCTATTGCATCCCTTTTTTAACCCAACAGGATATTTGAAACATTTTTTTACGTGTTTTTCCAATTTGGTTACATTGTCATTTGTACTCAACATCATAGTGCACTTTTATCTTTTTTAACATTAAAAAGTTCCAAGCAAGTGCGTTTTTTTCTTTCCAACTTAAAATTTTCCGTATTATTAATACATGTAAAGAGAGTAAATCACTCCTCATTAAATCAAAACAAGACTGACTGACTTGTAGCATGGAATTCTGAGCAGAAATTTCACGAGCCCTCTCTGTATAACATAAACAGTTTTCAAAATTATTATTTCATTTTAAGTGTCATTCCTTTAAATCAAAAAAGATAAATTATCCTCCGTTCCTGTTTAAGTTCTGGAATATTTTATTCTGAATCCTGATAGCAATTTTAAAAAAAAAATTGGTC
Source organism: Araneus ventricosus (assembly GCA_013235015.1). Classification (NCBI taxonomy): domain Eukaryota; kingdom Metazoa; phylum Arthropoda; class Arachnida; order Araneae; family Araneidae; genus Araneus; species Araneus ventricosus. The sequence continues at coordinate 2,798 of BGPR01006359.1, read as the reverse complement.
AGAACTTTAATTTAAAAATATTATACCTTATGTATTATATATAAATTTTATGTTTCACTTTGAATCCTCATTCACAAATACTTTTTTTTTGGAAAATACATTTTTGATTATTTATAAATTTTATGTTTCATTTTGAAGCATGCTTCACAAATACATTTTTCCCCTCAAAATAGCCAGTTTTTAGATGCTTTAATTTTTAATCACCATTCGTAAATACTTTAATTGTAAAAAAACAATTAGTTTTTGTGTATTTATAAATTTAAATCCCCATTCGTAAATACTTCTTTTTTCAAAATACCCAGTTTATGGGTATTCATAAATTTTAAGTTTCATTTTGAATCTTAAAATCTTGCTTATCAGATACCAATCTTCCTCCAAATCAAAATTTTCTTCAAAAACATGTTTAATCATTATTAAGCAAATTACCAGGCTGGAATAAACAGGAGTTTATTATTGCACTATGTCCTTCACATTATGGATAGAAGATTTCAGAAGGTATATTGGAGGTAGATTATTATCATGTGTCTCAAGAGCCAGTTCCTCCAGCATTAATAATGTTCACTGCAAATGGAAAAAACAATAGATGCTCTATTGGAAGTTGTTCTTGTCATTCTTCCAAACTGCACCTCAGTGAATTGTACAAATGTGTTTATTTACTTGATAATGCTGATTAAAATACCAATAACTTATATAATTATTTATTGTACTATTTGTATAAAGAACATTATTCATTCATAAATAAAATAATGGACACAGACATTTCATAATATTTGTATAGTTTTGAAAATATTTTTAAAAAATTATCTATAAATATTTTTATTCAGATGGATGTTTTAAATGCCAGTATATCTTTTCAGAAACTATATAATTATAAGAATCTTCATCATCACATATAAAATATGTATTGAATATTTTCTCGTCAATGTAAACAAGGAACTGTTATGTATAAAAAATTGTAATGTTATTTCGTACATATTTTTTAAAAGTATCTTAGCCTTTAATGCTGTGAACCTATGTTTTTTGAAAATGATTGTATCTGCATGAATACACAATTTACAACTAAGCAGATATTTGAATTTTTTGAAAAGCAAATATACGAAACTGTCAATTGCATACATAGAATTTTTAAAACATCTAGGAGATATCTGCAGAAGAATATTTAAAATGCAAGTTCATTTTTATAAGTAGCTACATCTATGCAAGAAGCTTCAAATATATATATATATATATTTGAAGCTTCTTAATGACTTTTTA
>BGPR01006358.1:59909-81271 GCA_013235015.1 Araneus ventricosus | reverse complement strand
AACCTCATCCGCCCGCCACCCCAGACCGAAATCTGGATTCGCCACTGCATGAACGCAAATTAATCCTTTTTTTTCGATGAGGGCTTTTTTCTATTTTCCTTGTGTCTTTGAATCATTGCTTAAGATAATTATTTCATTATACGAATTACAAAATGTACATAAAACAATCATGTTGCAGAAGGGCTTTCATTGACAGCCAATATTGGTGACACAATACTGAAACTGGCAATGAAGTTTCTATATAAAATTAATCATCGAGAACGCATTCTGCGAATTTTTCTGAAGTATTTATCAATAAAAAAATAATAAGAGAAAACAATAGAAACCTTCCAAGGTTTCGTCGCGCGAGTTTCGCTTTGCGAATTACGACAATTTCTGAAATTGCATTAGGGAGAGATTGATGCAACAAAATGAATCAATCGAAATCCGACCTCGAAAATATTTTTCTCTTCAACAACTCGCGAAAACCGACGAAATTCGCGCCCGAATGTCATTTCCGGTTGAGTTGGCTTCTGCAACAGGAAATTTGTGACGCCGCAGCAACTAGAAGCTAACCTTTTCGAACGAATTAATTTTCCTTCTTTTTCTTGCTTATGCGAAGTGCGGAGAAATTACATGAGAAACTTGCATCATTGTTACGAACCTGTTTGGTTTTTACTCATATGCGTATGATTCCTTTTAATTTTCTTGGTTTTCGTTCTCGCATAAGATAAGGCTGCTCATTTGCCTTTCAAGGCTATGAGGAATACTAATTTAGTGACTCAACGGCATTCTTATCGCATTCGTTATTCTACCGTTATACGAACAAAAAAGGAAATTGCGATCTTAAATTGAATTTCAGTTCGGAAAAATAATTGTTTAGCATTTTGTTCATGGCTATTATTAAAGCAAGCAATTTAACTCAGACAATAAACTAATTCAATATCTTTCAACAGTGTTTTGAGATATTGTTTAGCAACGGATTCGGAAACCCTCCGCGCTTTTGCGCATGCGCCGGGCGGAGTTATTTTCACCAAAACAGGGGCAAAGTGAAGACTGGAAGGGTGATGTTTACATTTTACTGAGCGTGATCTAACAAAGAACTCCGGAAATGCGCTCATATGACTCATTGCCTGACACCCCTTTCCGGTGTAAAATCGTCCAAAAGTGGTAGTCTCGTAATCCGTCGCTGAACAGTAGTTCGAAAATTCTGAGCTGCACAAAAACTATCATGTGCAATTGATTGCAATCTTTTAGAAAGCTCTGCTGCGGTAAAACAAGATGATTTTCAAAAATACAATTTTTCTATTATTATTAAATAACGTTTCGCAATGATTTAATTTTACTAAAATCTCAACGAAGCATATTGCCACTCCTGGCGTGTTATGAGTGTAGAAGACTTAGAGTGCAGTACGATTTGCGAAATTATTGAAGAAAATGATACTGAAATTCTTTCAATTTTAGGTTCTACGATGTTATTTTCAGCGTATGAACGATTTGGTGGTTTTTCAGTTCCTTTAATCCTTCAAAATTTTTAAAATTTGTCGAGTTTTGTTCATTTATAAATCACCTTAGCGACAATCTCTTCAAATAGACATACAAATAAACGTTTAATTTATAGTTAAGAAAAATAATAGTGTAGAAAACTGATTACTTAAATCTAGGTTATAATATGAATTAATTAAATCAACTTCGTTAATTTGAACTGAAATAATTTACACATAATTTTTACTTCCGTTTATTGAAGATAGTGGACATATTTTTTGTCATTGAAGCAGCCCTAGGAACGGCTTGCAAGAACCTTAAGTTGGTTAGAGTCATTATTAAGAGATATATCGTCGCTTAACAAGCAATATCACCTTTTTTCGAAATTTCAAAGAAGAAAGAAATACTCAAATTGGTTTCGTAACCAATAATGAATATTTCTGAATTTTTTTCATATTTGGTAGGAACATTACCAAATATGAAGAAAAATCAGAAATATTCATTATTGGTTGCGAAATTTGAGTATTTCCTTCCTCTTTGAAATTTCGAAAAATTGAGATAGGGAGTGTTGCTTGTTAAGTGACGATATGCGCAGTATTATTACCTTATGTTAGTTAAATGTGCATATCTCATAAAATTTTCAATTCTCTATATTAGAAGATTTTAAAATAAATAAAAGTTTTGAAGGGAATATTTTGGAGAAATAAGTGGCATTGTATGAAATGCAATTTTACTGTATTTCCACATTTAATAAACAAAATAAATAGCAATGTTAAATATACAAAAAATCAAGAAGAATGTATCCAGAAAAAATAATTAGAAAGCATGCGAAATCCAAAGAAAGCAGTGACATTCAAAGTGCCCATTTTTTGTGCTGTTATTGCAGATTTATTGAACGTACAAATTCACGCTGATTTGATTTCTCTTCCAGTAAATGGAGCATTTCCGTATTTTTTTTTAATTATTTCCTTTATCCTAATGAATATTAAAATTATATAACAGACCAAACATTTTTCAAATAATAAAACTCTGGTTTCCTATCCCTTAAAACAAGTTAATAAAACGTACTCTCATTTTCAAAGATATAACAACTTCAAGGGAGCATTCAGAATATCCTTCTCCCGAATTCCTAGCAGATATGAGACATTTCGAAAAAAATTGGATTCAATACGCAACACTTGTGGAAAACAGAATTTTCAGGTAATTGAAATTCAGAGACCAGCCAAGTCATGCGTTGACCCTCGAAAGTGCCATTCTCCGTAGGAAATGCCAGACCCTCTTTCATTGCAATAAGAGGGAGAAATGAGATAAAAATGGGACCGGAGAGCGCAATTTCACCTGAGGTTGCAATTCGGTTTCTAAAAATAGGTCGAGGCACCTTTTTATGGAACCTAACGGAATCCTCCCTCTTTCGACACCATTGACGATAAGATACCTGCGACTTGGAGAATGGTTGCGGAATTCATCGCGCAACTTTAACTTATCCATCTTCAGGTTATTTATAAATATAATATGTATATGCGAATAAAGAAAGCACACTTTCAAGTATTTCGCCGTCTAACAGTTCATTCACCAGAAGACGCCTTAATTTTTTTAATAAAGTTCTTCAAAATTCACTAGCAGAAGCATCTAATTGCCCAATTACCTGATCACACACAATGACTTAGTGTGTTTATCATCAGCGAACACATTAATAACAGATGAGACATAGAATTATTATTGTAGTTACAGTGATGTCACTTGGTTATATTAATGTACGGCATCATTATAGTAACAGTTATACTTTAAATCAGCGGGAGTGGTCTCCCCTAAACTTTCACGTATACTTTCTAAGTGGAGATTCGTCAAAATCTCGAGTTCGAATTTTTTTGACGATTACAATACTTTCTCTTTGTATACTTCGTATACGAGAAAGTGAAACAAACAAACAAACCTGAAATCAAATATCTGTTGCCACGTTTCAAAAAAATATTACTTTGAAGCAGGTGCGATAAAATAGGCAATGCAATGAATACTAAAGCGAAAATTCTGCTTTGGAATTGAATTCCCAAGAAAACAATTTATTAAGATAAATTGTATTATTGTATTGTATAAAAAATTATATTGATAAATTATATATAAATAGTATAATATAATATATGATAAATCATTAATCATATAATAATTATCATATAATTATATGATAAACTGTATTATTACATAAATAAAAGATTTGCTGAAATAATAAGATCGGTTTGAATTTTATTTACAACAATAAACAATAAAAAAATTTTTACAATTCATGTTTGAAAACATTATTTATTGTTGTAAATAAAATTTACAACAATAATAGATTGCTACCAGTAGGCATGCACATGAGAATCGGATTAAAAAGGAATTGAATATGCAATTTGAACGCCTCTTTTTGACGGATTTGGCCCAAAATTTTATACGGAACTACATTCATGACGATAAAACTGTATACCAAATTTTATCCATCTAGCTATTCAAGTTTTTGAGTTACAGTGTTCACATGACCTCGGACATACAGACAGACAGACTTCCCGTTGACGGATTTTGTCCAAAATTTGATAGAAACCTACAAATTATGTTTAAAGACCACATATCAAATTTCCTCCCCGTAGCTCGCTCTAATAGTTTTCGAGTTATCGTGTTCACAGACAGACATGATTCCAAAATTGTGTTTTTCGGACTCAGGGAGGTCTAAAACGTGGAGAGTCGTCAAAATCTCGAGTTCGAAATTTTTGACGATTACAATACTTTCTCTTTGTATACTTCGTATAAGAGAAAGTAAAAATAGACTCTTTTTACGGTTGTTTGAAATTTTTTTCCGAAAAAAGCCCCTTAAAATACAAGCAAAATATGGAAAAACGAACTATATAACATTAAAGTAAATAAAGATGACCCGTTCCAAATTTCGATTGTTTGTCCCGAGTTTGAATTTGATTTGTCAGATTTCACTGTTAAATAAACACAGCTCATATTACAAAAAGATTCATTAAACTTAATTATAAAAGTCAGTTTAATAGTTAATTTTAAGTAAAAGAAAAATTAAAAATGAATTTTCCTTTCCAACTTTCCCCATGCATACCAAAGTCACCTGACATCCAGGAGATAATCCGCGACAGTCCCGATTTTCGACCCTTCGTCTCTGTAGAAACTCCGGATTGAAAAATGGTCCCGTGTTTGAATTAAATGTCATAGGTACTCTGTGTTACGTTTATTTGTAAATACTTCATAAGAAAAAAATACGATTCACTAAAATTTAATTTTATTAAGTGATTTTCTGAAGAATTCTCCTTTCCAACTTTTACCATTCATAGAATAAGGTAACCTTAATATAATCAACTAGTTAAGAAAAAATAGTAAAATATTTTGTTTCTGTATCTTCAACTCTACCTCTCCCTTTTTTAAATTTTCGTAATTAATTATTCCCTATTTTCCGATTTTTTTTAAGTATCAGATCCCTGTTCCTTCCCCTATACACTGTCCCGGATTGAAGTTCAGAAAATTGGTCACTTTTGAGTGATGCAATTCACAGATAACTGAAAAATCACTTTTTAAAGATAACAAATATTTCGACTATCTTCTATTACTTTTAAATTGTTATTCATCAGATGTATGTGTAGCACATCATATCACCATAGCAACCACCTTAAGCTACTCACATGATTCTTATTAGAATTTCGGTTCATATTGCATCATCTGGCAAGATCACCAAAGAATGCTCCCCCAAAGCAAACAACAAATGTTTTGGGGCTGTTGTTTTTAATTCGAATAAATGGACCAAATAACCGTATGATAAAAAATTTCGAGCACGAAATAACCATAGCAGCCACCTTAAGCTATTAACATAATGCTTACTTAGATTCTCGGGCTAACTGGTGCATCATCTGGCAGAATAAAAAAGAATGTCTCCCCCCAAGCAAAACAACAAATGTTTTGGGGGGCTGTGTTTTAATTCGAATAAATGGATCAAACAACCGATGATAAAATTTTAGAGCATGAAATAACCATAGCAGCCACCTTAAGCTATTAACATGATGCTTACTAGAATTTCGGCTCATATTGCATCATCTGGCAGCATAAAAGAATGTCCCCCCCCCATCAAGCGAACAACAAATGTTTTGGGGCTGTTGTTTTTTATTCGAATAAATGGATCAAATAACCGTATGATAAAATTTTCGAGCATGAAATAACCATAGCAGCCACACCTGCTATTAAATGATGCTTACTAGGAATTTCCTCATATATTGCATCATCTGGCAGCATAAAAGAATATCCTCCCTCCATCAGTCGCAACAAATGCTTTGGGGGCTGCTGTTTTTATTCGAATAAATGGATCAAATAACCGTATGATAAAATTTTCGAGCATGAAATAACCATAGCAGCCACCTTAAGCTATTAACATGATGCTTACTAGAATTTCGGCTCATATTGCATCATCTGGCAGCATAAAAGAATATCCTCCCCCCCATCAAGCGAACAACAAATGTTTTGGGGCTTTTTTTTATTCGAATAAATGGATCAAATAACCGTATGATAAAATTTTCGAGCATGAAATAACTATAGTAACCACCTTAAGCTATTAACATGATGCTTACTAGAATTTCGGCTCATATTGCATCATCTGCATATAAAAATGTCCCCATCAAGCGAACAACAAATGTTGGGGCTTTTTTTTACGAATAAATGGATCAAATAACCGTATGATAAAATTTTCGAGCATGAAATAACCATAGCAGCCACCTTAAGCTATTAACGTAATGCTTACTAGAATTTCGACTCATATTGCATCATACAGCAACATCAAAGAATGTGCCCTCTCGCCCCCCCCCAAGTAAAAAATTTGCTACATATATTTCAATATTTTGAGATTAGTTATTTTTAGTTCGGATAAACGGAATTTTCGGGTTGTAGTTACGGTAACTCCTACAAACCTGCTTAGATGGACAGGTACCGTCAATCTGATCCATTGACGGGGAACATCGCGAATCAAATTTTTTATGCAGTGTTGTAACTTACTTTTTATGCTGGTCGTGCAGAGTTTTGTTTGTGAATATTTTAATTATAAATACTATTCTGGACCTCTTTTTTTGGCACGGGCCCCCTGACCCATAAAACCGACGCATTTACGACAGAATCATAATGTAAGGCAGCATACAGTTCGATGTTGGATAACATGCGCAATTACGTTTATCATGTGACTTTGAAGTCGAGTAAATTGTCTGCAATAAAATAAAAATATTTATTCATACATAGAATTGCATTACGATTAACACCTTCAGTGGGAATTAAGAAATAATGGAGTTAGAATTTTTTTTCTTTGGGTACTGGGTACTACTGCAAAGGTTAAAGCATAAATGAAATTTCGAGCCTGCACATGAAAAATTAAAAAAGTTACCCCATGTCCGGCATTCGGCAATACCGGATATTTCAACTGAAAAAAGACAAAAAATCACACAAATTTGACTTTAAAATGGTTGTCAAAGGATAATAAAATATTGTAGAAGCCTTTTAAATGGTAAAAAAAAGAATTTAAAACAAGAAATTACTTGAAAAACAAAATTCACCACCGAGCTCCATTTTGGGAAGACCTATGATTTTCTCGATTTTTTTTAAACCAAAAAAAAAAAATTAAATGATTCCATGACCGAAACGAAAAATTCTTGCCACGATTATATTGATAAAAAATCGAGAATCAAATAAAAAAAAACAGCGTGTAGTTTCGTCAATTATTGAATTAAAAGGAGCAGTTCAAAGTTGATGTCCGGTATGCCGGACAGCAGGTCTGAAAGTAAATAAATAAAGCCTTTCTTAGCAGCCATTACTACTTTTTAAAAATGTGTAACACTTAAAAATGTAACTGATTTCTTCCGAGATAATCATATCACTAAAAGTGTTAAACACTTATACGTAGTTTCAATACATTGACGCATGACAATTCGAAGTATTTTGTTTTAACCTTATCACTGAATTGCAGAGAAAATCTTGAGGTTTGCCGCAGATGTTCTGTGTCCGCACCCGAAGCAAACAGAGATCATTCGGAAAGAAATGGATGGCAGATGTTCTGCGTTGCGCCCGCACAGAACATCTGCAAATCCATGCTACGAAGTTTCAAACTTTCCCTTGAATCAATCAAAGGTAAAATAAAGTACCTTAAGTTATTTTAACAACTCATCGAAACTGTTTGTTACTCTTGTAAATAACCTGTGTGTCGACCAAAAATTGTGACTTTTAGTTCCAAATGAACTGTAAAAGAATAGTCATCAAAACACGTTGTCTCAAAGAAATTGCCACTTCCATTTTCAAAGATATTGCAATTTTATCCTCTCCAGTAAAGCAATAAAAAAATTAAAATATGCAGAATATGGCCTAGACGCACCTGTATATTTTGTCTCCGTGAATACTTCAGCACTTGTCGACACATAAACTCATGAAAGAATACCCTCGATGTCAGTTGACTAAATACAATCAATAACTATTATTATCAGACTCGGTTTCACTTCGCCCTTCAAACCAAGAACAGTAATACATTGTAAAAAGTAATGGTAGAATTGAGTTCCACTTTTCGACATAATACCGATTAATTGCATTGTTTTACAATGCATGTGCAATAGACATATCCCAGTTTCGAACGACATCCACGAACTAATGGATGTTTCTCTTCTGTTCCATAAAAAGCATAAGCCAAGACTCGGTGCAAACTATTCCCGTCTCTGGTTATCCTCTTGAATATCTCCATAATTTTCCCTGAGAAGGGCAGTTTATCGTTCCGAGGACAGTTTTTGTTCGCTTTTGTTTTAACATGCATCTTACAACAGGAATCAAAAGAAATGATGACTTACCGACGTCAAAACCACACCAAGATTACCTCAAAAAATTGAAAATATAATAACACAAATCAGTCCCATCAGAAGAAGATAAATAAAATAATAAATTGAAAAGTCTTAAATTTATTCTTGCGGCTCCATGGATTGTTCAAATTCCTGCTAATATTTTGCATGTGTCGATGTTATTCTTGCGATTATAAGAACAGGAAATTGAAATTATTTTGTCAGATTCATCAGCAAAATACATCTCTATGCTTCTTTTCTTCATAAAATGTTCTTATTGCTTGCAAGCAACGATGTGCTCAAATTCTTGCTGATATTTTGAATGTGCCGCTATTATTCTAGCGAATGTAAGAACAGGAGATGGAAATTATTTTGTCAGATTCGTCAATAAAATAAATCTCAATGCTTCTTTAATTCATAGAACGTTCTTATTGCTTCCAAAGAACGATGTGCACTCATAAGGCTTTAACAGGCTTACCGAGAGTGGGGGGCAGGAGGGACAAAATTCCCTGGCCCGACCCCGAAAGGGAGGGGGGAGGCTCTTGCCAGGGTTAAGGGGGAAAAAATTTAGTTTCTTATTTTTAAAAGTACTTTCTTTATCTAGAGTATCTATTTTATTTCTTCAAGAGTATTTATTTATTTTTATCCATGACAAATGAGTTCCATCAGGAGTTGAATTATATTTTTACATTAATTTTCTCTGAATATAAAACTGAACATTCTCATTATATTGTTCTAAATTGCAATCGGTGGCTAGAAGTCAGATTTAAGCAATAATACATCATGTGACCGGGCGACCAGCAGAAAGACTTCTGTCCGCTGATTAGTCGAAATTCCCACCCCACATGCCAGTATGAGGGCCAATAAGCCAGTACTTTGCCTCGGGGCCCGTATCGGTTCTCGGCGGTCCTGGACTTGAATAGTAAAACAGGATAGAGTATTTAACATAATCTCTAACTGAATTCGAATGATTTATTCTAAAACAATTGCAAAATTCTATTTCATCAAAAAGTAGAGTAGAAAATTATCGATGGTGGAATTTAATATAATAAATATGAATAAATTTTAAATTCCCTGCAATAAATGCGAAACGTCACAAATCATTTATCTCTGTGCTAGATATCATAGAGCAGAGGTTCCCAACTTTTTTTCCCTCGCGTACCCCCTTGATTAGTATTTTTATTTTCGCGTACCTCTACAACTGTCATACCCCTCCCCACACCGACCATTCGTCTATGAAAAGAAGCTTTCATCAATAATGTTAAGGGTTTAGGCAAGTTTAAGAACCAAATGACTCGAATAAATAACATTTGCAAGATTTATTTTTACTTTCTCGTATACGAAGATACAGAGAAAGTATGGTAATCGTCAAAAAATTCGAACTCGAGATTTTGATGAATATCCACGTTTTAGACCTCCCTGAGTCCGAAAAACACAATTTTGGAATTATGTCTGTCTGTGAACACGATAACTCGAAAACTATTAGAGCTACGGGGATGAAATTTAGTATGTGATCTTTACACATCATATGTAGGTTTCTTTCAAATTTTGGACAAAATCGTCCATGGGAAGTCTGTCTGTCTGTCATCGGTCATGTGAACACTATAACTCACAAACTTGAATAGCTAGCGGATAAAATTTGGTGCACAGTTTTATCATCAGGAATGTAGGTCCGTATCAAAGTTTGGACAAAATATGTCGAAGGGTTGATGGTCTGTCGGACTAAATAATCGCATACTTGTAAAAATTATATCTCCTAAACACTTTGGCTTAGATAAATAAAAATTGGTACGATGGTTGCTAATATTAATTATAGGTCTGTGCCCAAATTTCGTTTCAATCGGTTAAAAAAGAGGCGTTCAAATTGCATAATTAATTTTCCTAATCCGATTCTCCATGCACATGCGTACTAGCAATCTCTGTGCACGCGGAAGCTATTGAGCGAATTACGTCACTTTGTCCTTGAGCCGGCAAGAGTAGAGTTTTAATCGGTACGCATCTCTTTGAATTTGATTCTTTACCTAAATATTTCACAATCACTATAATCTATAATGAAAAACCTTCTGATGGTCATTGAATTCTGGGTTACAGTAGGTTCGAATTTTTTTATCCACGCTGGGGGAAGGGGAAACAACACCTTTTTGGGGAAGTATACAAGAAAGTTTAGGGGAGACCACCCCCGCTGGTTTATTAAATGGTGATTCGTCGAGGAATGATTCAGCCGTTGAAAGACCACTTCCGCTGGTTGATTTTGTATTTTATTCCATTTTTACAATGGTATTAGTTCGCCGTTATGTTAATCACTTATGACTTCTTGTACCCGCCATTGCCGACTTTGAGTTCGCGTACCCCCAACTTTTCTTTCGCGTACTCCCAGGGGTACGCGTACCACAGGTTGGGAACCTCTCTCATAGATTGTCTCGAATGCTTTCGAATGAAGACGCATCCATTCGGAAAAGATAGAAGAATGAAATCCAACGCTTATAAACAACAACTTGAATCTATCTTCCTTCTGAAAAAAATTTAATGAGGAATTTTACAACCTCTTTAAAATAAACAGTTTCAGAATTTCAGTTATAGTAACGGGATTAGCCAACCTCAACCGCTCACTTTTTTACTTGATTGATCGTTTGAATATTTCCTCAAAGCAGTAATCAGAAAGCGTTTATGCAGCTGGTGGCCTCTAACAAAGGTATTAGGCTATAAGTGGAACGTTGAGCTATTTCTAACTAAAGCAAACATGTTTCTAAAGAATTTAATGGTTTAAATTGAATTATCCGATTCTTATCTTTGCCATGGAGTTCAATCGAAGGTCTATTGAAAACAGGAAATTTAAAACTGGAACTATAAAATAGAGTAGTAAACTTTCCACGTGTTTCGAAATTGAGTATTCTTTAAACAATTTTACGCCACAGAAAAAAATATCGTGTATTTTGATATGAGAATAATAAGGACATTTTAATATTTAATTATAAAATGCTATATAATTATCTCAGATAAAGATTAAAAACATTGAGAACTTGATTAAAAATTAGGTTTCGTAAGATTTTACATACCATCTAATATTTCGATTTAAAATTAACCAAAAATCTTTGTTGATACACATCATTAGAATGTAGTAAATAATTAAATTAAATTACATTATTTATATAATTCTTCTTCCGAATCGTAATGATTTTTCGCTTAAGAAAATTTGATTAAAGGAATTTTGACGTAGACTTTTACGATGGTGTGTCGGAGAAGGAAAAAATTATGACGCTTTTCGCGCTAAAGTAAAACGCTTATAGTTCCGCAACCAAATAATATAGAGATTTGGTTTTAGTTTCACTTAACAGAGGAAGGTGGACATTGAAGATTGCAAAAATAAGTTTAGAATTCGTAATAATGGTTTAGTCACAGTCGAGCTGCAAAGTTGATGAAAATCACGAAAAATTTTACATAGATAAAGTCACATAGTGACACTAGACTAATAGTCACACTAGACTATAGAGTTAATAGTCACATAGTGCTACTTTAGTCACAGTTGCGTAAGGTAAGTAAGTCTACGCCCCTCAATCCCAGCGGCCCTTTCGCAGAAACAGCCTCCCGTCGATTTTTTATTATTATTTCATGACGTATTTGCTTACTAAATGCAACTCCAGTAATACGTTGCATAATATATGCATTTGCCATAAGTGGTCATATATTTTTGTTTAGAATTTCTTTTCGGGATAATGAAAAACAATTTTTAGACAAAAATCAGATGAAGAAAATTTCTGACGTCCAACAGCGCATCTAGAATAGAAAAAGTTTAAGAATCCCACCTTTACATAATGATCTGCTCTATGTAAAACTCTTGGTGAGTGTTGCGTAGTCATCTTATCATATCGTAAACAATCAGAATACTAACAAAACACTAGCGTATGAAATAACTCTTTGTACAGTAGTGGTTGAATTTGACATCGTTGTAAATTAACTCATTTTCAGATTTATGGGCACAGTGTGTCCCTTCTCTCTGCTACAAGAGATGTTATTCCCATGTAAAGATTGTTACAATATTCACTGTCAGCAGTTTCATTAAAAAATAGTATAGTTTAATTCAGTCAGATTTACGTTTCGTTCTGGAGCTACACGAAAGCCATTTTGGGACGCACCTCGTCAGTTCGCACCGTGGTCAGATGACGAGGGCGACACCTGAGTCGACACCCCTCCCTGAGCCTCCACATCACACCAGCGAGAGGACGTTAAGATGAATCAGGCTCATGTATGCGACGGATCTTCAGTGGAGCCTACTACATTCCGGTCTTTAAGTGCCACCAACATGCCTCACTTAGCCACCAAGCCACCACACAGTGGCGGCACGTCCATAATAGCCGCAGAGCTACAGTCCCCCCTGAAATTATTTTAAAAGATTGTATTTTCGTTTTTATTCTAATTGGGTTACTTTTTGAACTTTGAGAATTCAGTGGTCAACGAAAATGGCAAAAAAGTAATAAAAAATGTAAAAAGAAGGCGGAAAATCAATCAAGAATTAAGAGAGAGACAGACCAGAGCTGTGTCAAGTTTTGCCCCTCCTGAGGATCCGAAATTAACGCAATAAGCAACGCGAAGCGGGAGAAAGGCAACCCTTTCTCCGCTTGAAATTGCATTCATTTTAGCTGCATCTTCCCCAGCTCTCGTTTGGCGCGACTTCCTCATTTGACTTTTTTTCGCTTTTTCTCAGTAGTTCAGTCGTTAAGTCGTTTTTTTAAAATCCAATTCTGGAGGAGTTGTAAGTTTTTGCTTCTTTATGTTTGTGCGGGTGCTGATTACGAATCTGAGGTTTGCCACCAATAATTTTTGTTGGAATTTTAGTTATAGCCAAAAAACATGAAAACATTTTCTCCAGTTTTTTGCTTATAACTCAAAAACTATTAATTTTTAGTATATCATTATTGTATACCAAAATAATCAGCACAAAATTTCCTACAACTTAGGTCTATAAAACTTTTGAAGCACTGCTTTTTTCGGAGCTGACGAGCTGCCGCTGCCACCACAGTTCTTAGAAGATAGCGGATTTAAGTTTCGACTACATTAAACATTCGTTGCACTTGGTATTAACCTGGTTTAAATCGGTGGATGTTAAAATTTCCGAAAAGTGGTGTAAAGCAGAAGTTTTTGAGACTGGATCGCTCGTTCGGATTTTCTAACCGTGGTTCAAAATGACGAGATCTGTTTCAAAAAGTCCTCGAGTATCTTTTAAAGGGGTATTAATGCAACAACTCAAAATTCACGGCTTTCACAGAACCGTATAATTGAAACAATGCTTGCGTAGATTAAGATTTTGATAGAATGAAGTTGACGAAAGAACAGCACGAATAAATTTTATGCAAGTAATTACGCTCGGGTTTAAATTTTCATGATGTTTTGTCAGCGCCGAGATCTCATTTTCAGTCCAAGAATTCTAATTTCCTTCAACTTTTTCCATAACTTTTCGTAGTCTTATTTTCAGAGGAAAATTGGAAGAATACCCAAAAATAAATATTGCCATTTTACTAGGTTGTGAAGTGCCTTTTTCCCTGAAATATCACTCTTTGAAGAGGCATTTATTTTTAGGCTGTGGATCGTAAGGTTTGCCGCTGTTTCATTCAGCTTGCGACAAGTGAGCGATTTGCTAATTTTGTTTGCTTGCAAAATGGAATGGAGAAAACCATTAACTCATCTTTCCTCTCAGCGTTTTGCAGGCGCGCGGTGTTGCAACTGAAAAGTGCACCGCTGGATGTGTTGCGAGATGAGCCTCATTGTCCTTTGTCCCATCTTTAATCAATTGCCAGAGATTTCTCTCCTTTTTTTCTGCAAACGCAATAAATCACTGCAAGCCTTAGAAAGGATCTCAAATGAACTCGTTTGTTCTAACATCCACCGAGGAAAGTTTGTAAATTTAAAATAAACATAGTAAACAACAAGGCAAAATTCATCAGGAAAATGCGTTAAATACGATCTATTTATAGGCAGTCTGGGGCACAACAATAGATGAACCTGCTGTCATCCGTTCTGCTTCATAGCTTTCAACAAACCTCTAATAGTATTTCGCCACAATCTCCAATCGCTTCACCTTTTAAAAAAATTTAAATAGTTTCTCGCAAAATGAAAAGATAATATTTAAAATTTAAAGGTTTTTTTTCGGTATTTAAGGATTAAAAATCAGTGGCGTAGCTCAGGGGTTACCAACCTTTTTTCCTTCGCGTACCCCTTGATTAGTACTTTTATTTTCGCGTACCCACTAATGTCGTACCCCCTCCAATCATTTGCCTACGCGTAGAATTTTTTATCAATAATTTTTTTTATATTTTTTTTATCAATAACATTAAGGGCTTAATTAAGTTGAAGAGTCAAATGATTCGAATTAATAAGCTTAATTAATTAGTCTAAACTAGAAGGGGAAAAAATCATACAACAATGGCATCTAGTGAAGTATAGCTTTTGCGAAGACATTGGTGATTCATGCGTAATCGGTGCTCGTGAAGACAATATATCAGTGGCGAATCCAGGGAGGGGGGCTATCGGGCTACAGACCCCCTCAGAGCCAAGCCAGAATTCTTGATTTTATTTAACATCATTACAACTATTTTTCCTTAATTTCCCTCGTTTAAAAAAAATAATAAAAACGTTTCAACATTACTTTCTGGCTTGACAGGCTCGAAAATTTTCCTACTTTTGTAGTCATTCCACTTATACTTGTAGCTTTGACGCGGTCAAAGATATTTTTTGGCTTATTTCATTGTAATTTTTAGTAAATTATCGAAAGTATTGTATTGTTTTTTATGATTCTTATTGTCAGGTGAGAAAAGTCTGTAAAGTTAAAGAGTTTTGGTTTACTTTAGCCTTGAGGTTTGACATTCGTCACGACAATACAAAGTTTTTATGACCTCAGACCCCCCCCCCCGACCCGAATCCTAGATTTGCCACTGCAATATATCAATTACTTACCAGGTTTCCTTTATCGTTCATTTCTTATTTTGAGCGTAGGCTTTAGACTTGCACAACTTTTACTTTTACTTTTCACACAAACTTAGGAAAACAAAATTCTGCAACTCTTCTTAATCCTTTATGCTTTTTTATGTCCGCCACCACCGACTTTGATTCTGCGCACCCCCAACTGGTCGTTCGCGTACCCCTGGGGGTACGCGTACCACAAGTTGGGAACCCCTGGCGTAGCTTAAAGGGGGCGGCACTTCGAAAGGGGTGGTAAAATCAGACATGCAGGAAAACAATTTTATAAATAATAAGATCAGAGATCTAAAAATAATATTTAAAATTTAAAGTATTTAATATTTTTTTTTTAATTTTTTTTTATTTTTTTCACCGCTCAACCACGGTGGTACTTAAAAAAAACTAATATAATCAATTCGCCTTTTGTTGGTAAATTTCCGATATGTGAAAGACGCAATAGTGGTGGACGCGCGATTTTGCAAACCTATCTGCAGAGATCGAAGGCACAAACGACGAATTACGTTGTTAATAAAATGTTTTTTCTTTTATTTATTTGTTTATCTTGAGGTTTATGTGCCTTATGTAAAGCAAGGGCGGGAGGTTGCAAATTCACACCGGGGGCAAAAGATGCAAGGGAAAACTTACATCGGTTGCCACACTGGTAGCATATTCCCATTCCTTACTTGATTTCGAGTATGGAGGAAAATAGAGCGATTTCATTGGTTAGCTCCGCCGCTTCAATTCGCGAAGGGGTGACGTCACAAAACGCGAACTTCGAATTTGCTTAGGTTGCTATTCGTTCTTTTCGGACTTCGCCATTATTGAACTACTAACTTTCGCTTGTGTTTTATCGAGTGCCTTTTCTTTCTTCTTTTTAACTTGCGATAAAGATGGATTTGCCAGAGCATATTCGCAATATTACAACTGATAATTTGCCTCCAAATTCTATAAGCTACGCGAGTGCGCGTATGACGTCTCGCGGCAGTGAGCCAATGAAATCGCTCAATTTTCCTCCATACTCAAAATCAAGTAAGGAATGGGAATATGCACACTGGTAGGACCTCTGCATCAATTAATTCTTTAAACTGGATTTTTTTTTTTTCACTATTTTTCAGATCTTAAATAACTGAATTATATTTCTCTACCAGAGTAAGATAACTCCCTATTGAATTGTGTGTTAACAAGACACAACCATATAAAAAATGATACATTCTTAAAGTAGCCGTGTAACCGCACTGCTTTCCGAGCTCGCCACCTAGCGGCCGTTGGAGGAGACGTCCAGTCCATGCTCTGGAGTCGACGATTAAACATGGTGTTCTTCCCCGACGACTGTATATTTTATATGAATTGAAGTGTTTTGTCCTTAATTGTTTGTCCCTGTATGTTGTGTCCTCTGGTGCTTGATTAAAAATGTTTAAATGAATCAAGCCCCTTTCTTTGAACTTCTACTGTTATCCCTAGCAGGAATTAAATTATAGCGCCCAAATGGTTACAACCGTAAATAAGCTGCAATCGATATTTAGCGCTAAATTAGTTCCAAAATCATTTAGGAATTTCCATTTCTACAAATACATTTAAAAAAATGTGTGTGTGTTTTTAATTTTATGTTTCTATCAAAAATAGACGCTAAACTGAATTTTGGATTAGTAATTAGCTCTGTTTGTGCCAAATTTCCTACGAATAGCCAGCTATTATGGACGTAAATGCATTTACCTTGCAATCTCGACTACGTTGCAGTGAAAATAACTTTACATTATTAAACGGTTTGCCAGTCTGATTCGAATGTTTTATTTATTTGGCCATTTACTGTGCTCTTAAATCACAAATGCCAGCTGAATATTTGATATTGTTTCAAAACAATCAACAAACGGATTAAATATTCGATTATAAGAGTGATTTTATACTTATTAAATTCACTGTGAAATATCCCTTAGGAACCGTTTAAGGGGACATACGACTCTTAAACCTCGAAAAAATGGTGGAAAACTGTCAAATTCGATACATTATATCTCTGAAACAATGCAATTCACAAACTCACTTTTTCCTAGAAAAATATCTGTTCTTTCTCTTATAGTGTACACACTTCAAACCTTTATATTGGTATGTATTTTTTTGAGACAGTAATAAATATGGGTATAATTTTCGGAGAAAAAATGAGATAGTCACCTTGCGCGCATGATTACGGATAAAATATTTGTCTAAACACAATATTTTGTGTATCTAAGTAATCGAAACAGTCTGTTTAAGAAACTGAACCTCAATTTATTAACATTTAAATTTAATTTGTATTTTATATACCGATTTAAAACAAAAATATTAAAAATAATTGAAATTTAAACTTTTCTACCCCCCCTCCCCCAAAAAAACTTATTTGGAGAAATATGCACAAAAATGGGGTTCAATTTGTAGAACATAGCAAAATACATATTCGGTAAAAATTTGATGTAAAAATATTTAATAATTCTTGAGTTAACGTGCGCGCAATATCGAAAAAACACATTTTGAGATCTAGCGCCTTTTTCATTTTTATATAAATGGCCATATTCAGTGTTTACGTTGAAAAGCTGATAAATTTTCCTTCATAATTTCATAATTATGGGAATTTCTTAACGCGGATTTTTTTAAATTGTTCAGAAAAGACAGGGAAATAAAATATGAAATGTATTCGAAATTGTAGTCGTTAAATAAAAACAGGGCGAGTTATTAACTAATTTTCATTTTATTGTGGGAGAGTGACGGAATGTACGTACATCTTCGTTTAAGTTTTAAGCCAAAAGTGAACAGAAGATCCCTGATTTTTCTCAGGTAGGATTTAACAGATAGACATGTGATCAAAGTGAAGGGAATAATAGCGATTTTTAGTATATTACGTAAGTGTTTTAGGGAAAATGCATGGCGACAAGTCGCTGATTTCGCGAGTTGTGTGCGCGTGGAGACGATTAAAATATTCTTTTAGTAATAAATATGCCAAGTCGAGAGATTTAATATACCTCCAGAGCGGGAAATAGAACGAAACCGGAGTTTAAGAAAAGTGATTTGGGAATGCATTAAGACTTGAAAATATATAATATTAGAATTTGAAATGAGATTATTACATATATATATATATATATATATATATATATATATATATATATATATATTCATAAAATTGAAAATTTTCGAGGTTTTACAGTCGCATGTCACCTTAATAAATGAGATTTCGTTCGTTCTGCTGAGTATTTTTTATGTAGAATAGCTGATGGTAAAATGAGTTTGTGGAGACCTTTATGCGAAATGCGAAAAACAAAAACGCGATATTTAATTTTGAACTGTTCAACCACCTAACCACTTTTGCAGTTGAAATATCAGAAATGATTGCAACGTCAGAAACAAATGGGTTAAGTGAAACTTTCAAAGAATTTCTTTGTTTTTCTGTGGTAAGCTGCAGAAATCCATGGCGTAAGTTCTTCCCCTCTCAGTAACAAGACTTCCGATTCAGCAATATCATTTGATAAACAAAACACCGTTGAATTTACTGAATTTTATCTCAAATATTTTAACTACTTATCCGGAAAAAATCAGCGGTGACATTAAAAATAAGTCTTTCAGTGTATAGTTAATGTTACGAAAGACGTTTTCTACAGAAAGTGAATGTTGGTGCGATTGTAGCCGGAATTCTGGATTTTTCACTTCCTTTCAAGAATTTTTGGATTTCTAAAATCTTGATTCATAATCTTCCACAAATTTTGTTTTAGAACAAGTATTACATAAATTTAAAACTTCTATGCTATACAATGTTCAAACGAGAAGTCGAACTTCTTGTTCAATAGTCTACGTTCCAATAGGATTTTGAGGAACTGAAATACAGTAGAGTCTCCTTACAACGAAGTCTCCCTACAGCGAATTTCCCCCTACAACGAAATTTTTAATCGGAAAGTTAAATAACATTCAAAATATTCTCCATATAACGAAGTGGTTGTCTCCCTATAACGAATTTCTTCAGACCTTTATCTTTTCGATTTTTGTCATTTTTGAAGAAAGTTGCTAATTTCTGTGCAAACAAATCGCTCACATGTGCCTGTTTCTGGAACCACTCGCATTGTTCATTCCAGCGATAACGCATAACAATAGAATGCTATGTGAAGGGTAATGCAGTTATGGGAACCTGGGTTTCTACAGAGGGAGCAACATTTCTACGGGTCAAGATTCCAAGAATCGGGGTGGAGTAGGGATGGAAACAGCAAATGGATGTGACAATACGCATTTTATGTTTATCCGTACTAGTACATATTATTCTCTAAACTGGTGAATTGTCTTCACTTTTGAGCATTTTGTTTGCACAATAAAAATTAGTATAATTTAAACAAATTTATAATAAATATTACTTCATTTTTAATTGAAAGTCATAATTAAATATTTTTGAACTTATAGCACATACAAAAAGGTTTGTAACATTGACTTAAATAATTGCAAAAATCTCTAATCTCCGTATAACGAAATTTTCTCTATAACGAATTTTTCGACTGGAACCAAGCGATTTCGTTATAGGGAGATTCCACTGTACCTCTTACTCTATTATAGTAAAGGCTTTAAGAATAATTTATTAAATAGCTGGGTAACTTCTGAAAGTTCCTTACATTCATTTAAAAAATTCTTTTCTACATCTCCAGCAAATGTTAGCATGCATGCTTCAGGTTTAGAAATGGGTGAAGAAACATTGGTTTCATCAAAATGTCTAGCGGATTATGAATTTTCATCTGTTAGTAAGTAGCTAAAAGAAACGGGTAATCTACATAGGACTATCCTATGTAGCTTTCGTTTTTTTCAGTCTCTCTTTAACGTCATTTTAAAAAATAACTACGAAGTTAATGATTTAATATTTAAATAACGAAGAGGTTTTTATAAAAACGATTTAATTTTACTCTCTCATTCCACACACATCTTTTTAAATCGATGAAAAATTTTCTAAATAAACACATAGAGCATGCAAACTAGAAAGATAAAAATTCCATGCAGATGTAAGGCTTAATATACACAACTTTATGAAATCCCATTTGGCATGGTTCGATAATAAGATAAAAGCTGATATTCATTGCGAAAGTAGCGATAAATAGATATATTGTTGATTCCCGACAAAAACCAGTGGGAGTGGCCTCCCCTAAACTTTCTCGTATACTGCTAAAAAAATTTGTCATTTCCCCTCCCCTTGTGTGGATAAAAAAAATCGAACCTACTGTAATCCAGAATGCAACGAATATCATAAGGTTTTTCATTGCAGATTATAGTGATTGTAAAATATTTAAGTGAAGAATCATATTAAAAGAGATGCCTATGTATTAAAACTTAGCAATATTTATTTTCCATCACACTCCAGGAAGATATGCTATTATACGAGCGAGCGAAAGCAAAACGGGAGATTAAACATATCAATCACAAACCCGTCTCAAGGACGTAATCCTCCCGCTTGGTACCAGAGATAGCTAAGTAGGCATGCGCGTGGAAATGGTTTTGAAACGAAGTTTGAACAAGTATGCGATTATACAAACCGACAGACAGTCAACCCGTTGACGGATTTGGCCCAAAATTTTATACGGACCTACATTCATGACGATAAAACTGTGTACCAAATTTAATCCATCTGGCTTTTCAAGTTTTTGAGTTATAGCGTTCGCATGACCTCGAACATACAGACAGACAGACTTCCTGTTGACGGATTTTGTCCAAAAGTTGATAGAAACCTACAAATTATGTTTCAAGTTTACATACCAAATTTCATCCCTTTATCTCTAATAGTTTTCGAGTTATCGTGTTCACAGACACACACACAGACACACACACAGACACACACACAGACACACACACAGACAGACATAATTCCAAAATTGTGTTTTTCGGACTCAGGAAGGTCTAAAACGTGGAGATTCGTCAAAATCTCGAGTTCGAATTTTTTGACGATTACAATACTTTCTCTTTGTATACTTCGTATACGAGAAAGTAAAAAAGTTGGAAAATCGGTAATTTAGGGAAGATAAATATCAAACAATGATGACTAAGTTACAAGAAACTGAAAAAACAATTGCAAGGATTTCTTCGGAAATTCCAGATCGTTACGAATATCAATCGAAAGAT
>BGPR01006358.1:41225-59899 GCA_013235015.1 Araneus ventricosus | reverse complement strand
CATCGGGTTGACTGTCTGTCGGTCTGTTTACTCGAGGGTAACTCAAAAAACGCAATAAGTTAAATAAACAAAATTTGCTGTATGGTTTTCACATCAGAATTGTGGATCTGTATCAAATTTTGAATTTAGTGGCTTATGCGGAAGAGCTCAAAAATTAGTACAGTGAACTCTCACTTATACGCGCTCTCTTTTATGCGCGTTTTTCACTTATGCGCGTTTTATCCGCGTTCCCGGCCAGGGATATAGGAAAACAATGATAACTCTTATTCATTTATGTGCCGCACTAAAAAAGAACCTCTCACTTATGCGCGTCGCAAAAATTTTTCTTGCTGGAAAAAAGGGAAAAAAGGTTTTTTTCCCTTTTTTCCAGCAGAGCAAAAACCCTTTTTGTTCTGCTTCTAGGAATGCATTCCTTCGCTCTTCCCCTATTCTTCAGATTCCAGGAACACATTCCTCTACCTTATACATAGGGGTGTACGTGGGGGTTCTAGTGATTGACGTCAGTTAAAGTCGCATTTATACAGCAGCCAATTAGAGAGGTTAGTATTTAATGTACCACGTGGCATTGATCGCTAACGAAAGAACCATCTGTGGAGTTTTGGTTATGGTTAGATGGTTACGTTTTAAAATGGCGAAAAAAACGAAATTATCGCTTTCGTTTAAAATGCACGTTATTAAAAATTCGAAGAAAATCCTTGCACCTCGAAAAAAGTTTTAGCGGAGCATTTTAATGCCCCAGAATCGACATTGAGAGCGATTTTTAAAAAATCGGGAGCATTTCTGTTTCTTTGTGTTCTTAAAAATAATTAACGGAAGTTATACACGTATTTACATTTTAAAACATCTTATTTACATTTTTCAGTAGTATTAATTAACAATGCATGTACACTGTATTGATGTTTCACTTTTAAGCTCCCTTTTGTGGTTTTTCACTTATGCGCGTCTCTCACTCATGCGCGTTTTTTTCGCTGTTCCCCGCACCCGCGCATAAGTGAGAGATCACTGTACTCGATTCTGTACATTATATGACAAAGTTGAACATAAAACATGCCATAATGCGAAAGTATACAGCAAAGTTGATGGAAAAACGATCCCTCTGTTTTTATTTATATACTTTTGAGACAATTCTTTGTTTTAAATATCGCGGATTTATATTGCACTGCATTTTTCGGGAGCCAAACAACACTGCTAAACGGAAGTTATTTGAACTATCCTCTCTTCTCTTCTTATCACAAATGCATCATTATCTACAGCAGACTGAAAATCTGAAAAACTCCCTCAATTAAAGAAAGAAATTCCCGCTTTGTTAAGTTTATTGCATATCCATCCTATCAGATCCGATTATCTGTACTTAGAATTCCGGTAAGAACAGACTTCCACCAGCTGAGCTAACTGCAAAGATGAGATCTGGACATAACAGGAAGCGGCTAATGATAAGATTCCGCCATGCTACCTGGTTTGTTCTCTGAACGAGAAAACAACATTTATAATTTAATTCCTTTTATTAATTAAATAGCCGCCTTCGGCGACCAGCTTGTTCGCCGGGAATATAATTTCAAATGAATCTCTTATGCGTAATTTTATATTCCTGGTTCTCTTAACTAAGTGATTTTTAGCTTCAAATTGCGATAGACATTTAACCCGCGTTCTTTTCGTATCCGACTTTACTTTCTTATTCCT
This sequence comes from Araneus ventricosus, assembly GCA_013235015.1. NCBI lineage: Eukaryota > Metazoa > Arthropoda > Arachnida > Araneae > Araneidae > Araneus > Araneus ventricosus. The sequence continues at coordinate 58,219 of BGPR01006358.1, read as the reverse complement.
TATAAACAAAACAGCCCTCTGAATCGAATTACAAACTACATTACTGATGACCTGTAAAAAGTACTGATTTGCATTTTATGTCAACATTTTAGTCAGTCATTTTGTGTAATACATTTAGAAAGTAATTATATTTGAATAATTTTTTCTGCATTACGCAAGAAGTGTACAAAAAAAATTTTGACTGAAATTAATCAATTGTAATGAATTTAAAATATCACCTTTATCTTTATCATTAAAATGTTTCATACTTAATTCAGAAAATCATTCCTGTTGCTTCCTTTCCTTCTAACCGCAAATGACCAACAATGGCTGCCCTTTCATTGTTGACAAATGACCGCTTAGCGGCGTCCTCCCTCGTCCCACGTCCTTCCTCCCTACCTTTGGTCGAAAAGAGAAACGGTCTCCTTGAGCGACCTTGACCGCAGTTAAGGGCAATTCAAAACTTCGTAAAATTAAAAGTAATTACCGCACGGTACTCATGCTAATATCAGTGGAAAGATAATTGTTTGCACTTTAAAGTGGTATAAAAATCATTTTCACGCAATAGTTCTTTCGGAACTTATTCACGAAAATATGGCCGAAAACGTTCAAAATGTGCTTAATTTTTAAATTACTAAAATTTGAATTAAAAAATTGAAAAAAATGGCTCCGAGGTGCACATTCCCACCCTCCAAAGTATACCTGTACCAAATTTGGTAGCTCTAAGTTCAACGCTCTGTTCTGTAGACCGCCAGCATAAAAACTAATCCCACTATAGGCGCCTATGGGAATGTCTTTTACCGCGCCAAGTTGATCATTGTGCTCGCTAGGGTTTCCGTGTTTACTTTGATTGGCGCGAAACAGATTTTTCTTCATCGTGTTTTGAAAACCATCCATCTTTATTTACAATTAACAACTAATAACAAATTATTTTCAACTTTAATTCTTGCTCATATTAAGCACGTTTGTAAGTATTTATGTATCTGAATATTTTTCTAACTTATGCATATTAGATTACTTACTTTAGCAAAGAATTATACACTATATACTTACAACAGACTATATTAATAACAGATAGCATCTGTCGGTCGTCGAAATAAAAAAAAAAACTTTACAAAGCATTTCTCGCCAAAAAAAGCGATTTATCGCCAAATATTGGAATCTAAAACACTCCCTATAGGTGTCTATAGTGGGATTGGTTTTTATGCAGACCGCCAACACACACACAGACTTTCTCTTTTATTATTAGTAGAGATGGAGATAGAGATAGAGACAGAGATTCATCAAAAGGAGAAAGAGAAATCAATCAAATTTTTACCCTGAACCAGTGGGAGTGACTTCCGTATATTAATGCAATATGGTGCGTTTTCTGCTTCGCAATACAGGACAACTTCGATTATCCGTCACGGCCGGGACCAGGGCTGTAACGGATAACTGAATAGACGGATAGCAGATATTTCTTAATACATCGGTTCCCAACCTATGGGCCTCGAATAGCGCATCGATGGGGCGCGGAACATCAGTCAAGATTCGAAGTCAGAGAAGTTTCAAGAGTCGTCACTCGTTTTTACTTTCTCGTATACGAAGTATGCAAAGAGAAAGTATTGTAATCGTCAAAAAATTCGAACTCGAGATTTTGACGAATCTCCACGTTTTAGACCTCCCGGAGTCCAAAAAACGCAATTTTGGAATTATGTGTGTCTGTGAACACGATAACTCGAGAACTATTAGACCTACGGGGATGAAATTTGGTATGTGGTCTTTAAACATAATTTGTAGGTTTCTATCAAATTTTGGACAAAATCCGTCTACTGGAAGTCTGCCTGTCTGCCGGTCCGCGGTCATGTGAACACTGTAACTCAAAAACTTGAATAGCTAGATGGATAAAATTTGGTACACGGTTTTATCGTTATGAATGTATGTCCGTATAAAATTTTGGGCCAAATCCGTCAAAGGGTTGACTGTCTGTCGGTCTGTATAATTTACTTTTGAAAAGAATCTGCATCTCCACGCGCATGCTTACTGGAAGCAATCTTCTGCACCCGCGAAAGCTATGGAGCGAATTACGTCATTTTGCCCTTGAGTCCCGCAAGAGCTAAAAATCGGTACGCATCTCTTTGATTCTTTACCTAGATATTTTTCAATCACTATAATGAAAAACCTTCTGATAATCATTGGAATCTGGGTAACAGTAGGTTTGAATTTTTTTAGCCACGCGGGGGAAGGAGAAACGGCACCTTTTGGGGAAGTATACGAGAAAGTTTAGGGGAGAACACTCCCGCTGGTTGCTTTATAAACAACATATAATTAATCCTGTTACAGTAAGGTTTAGTAATAACTGACACAAACGTGCATATAATCTATAAATGTATTATATGTGTTCGTATTTTTTTACTTATATGTATATATATTAGTGGGCCTCGAAATATTTTTTACACAACAGGTGGTCGTCACAACCAAAAAGCTTGGGAATCGCTTTCTTAATAGTGTACATGTACGTTAACGTGGTTTCATTACTGGCTTGGGACGAAAATGTAATTAAAAAGCTTTTATTTTTATTAATTATTTTCAATAATACATACATATTGTATTTAATGTGGCAGATCGATCAATGTAAACCTCAAAAAATGCTACATCAAAGTAGTAATGTACAGAAATGTATTGTAATACAATAACGATTGGTTAGTGATGGGTTTGGCGTGTCCGATCAATATCAACTCCTCCGCCACCGACGACTTGTCACTTCCGTAGATGGATTTTCTACAAAATTTGATAGAATCATACAAATGATGTGTAAAAATCGCATACCAAATTTCATCCCTATAACTCTAATATTTTTCGAATTATCGTGTTCACAGACAGACAGACATAATTCCAAAATTAAGTTTTTCGGATTCAGGGAGGTCTAAAACGTGGAGATTCGTCGAAATTTCGAGTTCGAATTTTTTGACGATTGCAATACTTCCTCTTTAATACTTCGTATACGAGAAATTAAACATGGAAAGGGGTGGGGAGTCGGACACAGGGAGGTCTGAAACGTGGAGATTCGTCAAAATTTCAAGGTCAAATTTTTTAAAGATTACAATCCTTTCGCTTTGTATATACATCGTATACGAGAAAGTAAAAACGAACTATACTTGATCGCATATTATTCGTAGAAATGACTTACGACTTTCAGGTCTGAGTTATTCCGTTATTTTTCCTTCTAATTGGCTTAAAAGGATAAAACATTAAAAAGATGAAAAAGATAATCCAGTGCTTCCTACAAATTATCCTCTTTCAAATATTTTTAATTCGTTTCTAAGTTTAAAATTTTTGTAGTTTAAGTTACTAATTATTTATCATTCTGTTCTGATTTGAATGATTACGTAAGGGAGTTAATTCATGTTCACAAGATAAACGTCAAATGTCATCCTCCAAATATAGTTTTGACGTCGCATGATCTCGGGCTTAGCTTAGTTATATATACGTACCATTTTGAAGCAACATGAGGGCTCGTCATTTTGAGCATTGGTCGGATGACGAGGACGACACCTGAGCTGGCACCCCCTCTCAAAGCTTCCGCGCACACTCTCTTTAATGCCCTAACCCCAGTAGGGTCGGCGTGGGTTGTGTCACGGGAGGGCGTTTGGCCCTTGCGTATGATTAACGTTCAACAGGCCCAATACACGATGGATCATCAGTGGAATCGGGTTTCGAACCTGGAACCCCCCGGCCCCAAAGCCGAGACCTTACCATTAGACCACCGCGGCCTCCATGACCTGGGACAGAGTTTTCACAGAGACAAAAGACCAGGGGTTCGAGACCCGCTTCCACCAAACATCTATGGTAACCACAAGCTCGGCTAGTCCGTCAGGGTGAAGCGTCCTCCAGTTGAAAAGTTTGTGCGAAAGTTTGGAGAGTGGGTTCTGGCTCAGATGTTGTTCTCGTCATCAGACCACGGTTCAAAAAATCGAGATTCCCCCAAAATAGACATTTTATAGCTTCAAGAACGAAACGGTAATCTGATTAAATGAAAGCAATTTTATTAGAGAATCTCTTAAGTGTCTTCAGGAGAAAAATATGAAATGACAGACAAACGGACAGACAAGAAAGCGAATTAATATTGCATTATCATCTAGTTCTGAGCTATGTTTAAAGTTTCAAGTCTCCAGCTCATCGGGAAGTTAGTTTAAAATTCATTGCAAAATTTGTACCGAACAGACAGACAGAAAGACAGACAAGAAAGCGAGTTAATAAAAACGTGGTAAAAAGGACGCGATGTCACAAAACAGCGGAAGGCAATGTGCAGTTAGATATTAGAGTATGCGCAATTACGTTAGACGTATGACTGTGACGTCACTCCACCGGCGATTGAAAAAAAAAAAAAAATTGGAGTTTTTCATTTTAAAATCAGTTAAATATAATTTCGACGCGAATGATGAAATGAAATTATTGGTGAACTAGTTTTGAAATTTAATTTCTATTCACCGATTGGAATCAGTTAATCAAATTAATTCAGCTGCTTTCCTCAGATCTGTGTTAAACTGTGTCCTCCACATTGCGAAACGGGAAATCATTGATTTTTGTAACGGTAACCTTGTTTCCATTTAATACCAATATGCCTTTTCCCACTTCTCGTGAAATCACAAAACTAAAAAGAGGATTTCGAAAATTTATTTCAAACAATCCCAGTGAAACAGATCCGAGTGAAGGAAAAATCATTCGTCTGCCAATCATCGTAATCAGTCCCAAAAAGTTGTGAAATAAAAGCAAAAACACACGAATCACACGCTTGGCTGACTTTTGAGTGAACGAAAACTGGTTTCACTTCATCTTCTTATCTCGATATCATTTGGAGTGATTTCATTCCAATGTTCTATTTCGCTACAGAGTGCGAAAACACAACGTCTAATTCTTTTGTTCGAAGGATTAAATTCGAAATACAGCTCACGATTTCAATAAGAAGTGCAAATACCTTCAGTTGCTTTACTCGCACTTTTTAAATTTATTTATTTTTTTAAAAAATTAAATGCAAGAGCTTTATTATATGTTTCACGCAGATAGCGAATTCCATAAAAGTGAAAACAAAGCGTAAGTGTTCTAAGAGGCATTGCTTGTCTAAATAAATCGTTTGGTCTAAACCTTATCAAACCTCTAAACAAGGATATTTTAATTCTAACCATTCGGTATATCTTAACGTACTTGGTTTAAGAAAAGAAGAAAGAATTTGAAATCTTCCTCATCCGTATAGGTCATTGTACCTCAAATTTCCCAGTTTTATGTACATTCTACAAAATTCCATCGTGTTTTTCTTTCAGAAAACTTACTTTTACAAGCAGTGTTCAGAACATTTACTGATATTTTTGTATTCAATAGCACTTTATACCGACGCGGACAACATTCGCTCGATACCCAAAGCATGAGGTCTACACTTGATAATAATGTATAATTCGACGAAATATAGCTCTACATTCTTCTACATTTCCACGAATTCATCCGAAGTAGTGTTCCTTAAACATCGATAGACTATCGATACTATCGAAGCCAAGTCGATAGTACCGGGTTTTTGGAACTATCGACTGAAACAATCGATAGTATCGACTTTCTCAAAACTATCGATACTATCGATAGTTTTCTCCCGGGCTATACTATCGATAGGCTCATTTTCAGACGATAGTTTAAAACTATCGACTGGAACTATCGATAACTTCAAAACTATCGACTGAAACAATCGACTGGAACTATCGATAGTATCGAAACTATCCACTGAAATTGCGCCTATCGATAGTATTGCTCGGGAGAAAACTATCGATAGTATTGATTGTTTTGAAACTATCGATGTTTAAGGAACACTAATCCGAAGCATATAAAGAAATAAAATCTTTCACAAAGAATAAGCATTTAATAGAACCTGTACATCAATCAGTAGGCGAACTAAAGAAAGGTTAACAACATACCAGTATTCCTTAAACATCGATAGACTATCGAAGCCAAGTCGATAGTATAGGGTTTTCGGAACTATCGACTGAAACAATCGATAGCATCGACTTTCTCAAAACTATCGATAGTTTTCTCCGGGCCATTACTATGGATAGTCGAATTTTCATTCGATAGTTTTAAAACTATCGACTGGAACTATCGATAGTTTCTAAACTATCGACTGGAAGAACACCTATCGATAGTATCGCCGGGGAGAAAACTATCGACTGCACTATCGATAGTTGAACTATCGATGTTTAAGGAACACTACAACAGGGGTCAGACTTGAAAACCAAACATTTCTATCAAATGATTAACTAGCAACTCCCCACAGTTACTGTCTCAACTCTCACTAGCACACTTCTATATGCAATTTCATAAGAAAATATTTATTCTTAAAAAATGCTTTCGAACAATAAAATCTTACAGTTTAGATTGAAACAGTTTTGCAACCATGAACCAACAGCCATTTGGCGGATTTTGAGTTCACTATTGCAAACTGTATCTAAGTGCGTGTAATTTTCTCTGAAAAATTGAAACAATTCCAATCCGTTTCACAACAGTCTGTTTAAAATGCAATATTTATTTTGGAAAATTTAAGCGCTAATTTTTTCCCTCTCAGCGTTGTGCAAAAACAGCTATAACACAAAATGTGTTTTTTGAAGTTGATTTCCAATTGCATAACTGCGTCCACATTCGACTGTTTCTTAGTTACCGATATTGAGAAATTCAGACATTCTATAGGAAATTTAAATAAATTATGAAAAATCTGTTTAGTTTCAATATTTCATTTATAATTTTCTAAGGTACAGCATAGAATACCAATGTATCACGTAGAATATAAAGTTCTTGCTCGGTGAAGTATGAAAAAAAAAAAGGCTTTTGTTGAAAACATTCATTTAAAATGCAACAAATAGACATATAGTATTTTTTCACAAATAGCAAAAATATGTCAATTCTGATTTACTTGTCGGTAAAAGGCAAATTCGAATGGTTTCTTGAATTGTGCTTAATCCGTATTCATATAAATAAGTATTCAATTTATATGAAATTAATCAATCAATTCATTATAATTTCAATTCAATTATACCTCACGAAACTCATTCTAGAGAAAGTTTCAATCTCATATAATGTCAGAATATCTCCAGCGTTTATTATTATCAATATAATTTTATTAGAAAGGAAAACAAAATTGTAAAAAATTTAATTGCATGTAAAAAATAAAATTGTATCTAGAATTCTCACATGAACAAAATGTTCAAATTTATTTTCAAAAAGGAATTACCGGAAACTTCATAACAGATGAAACTAATAAAAAAACTATAAACATGAACTGATTAATGATAAAATCAAGCAAAATTAACCTGTAAAAAGTCATACAGTTATTAATAATTAAAATTTACTGATTAGACAATCTCATTGAAAACCTATAAAATGGGTAAAATTAAGCATAAATAAAAAAGATCAGATTAAAAATTCAATTAAAACACGAAATAAACCTTACCTCTCAAAAGTTAGAATCAAATAACAAGATAAATATTTTGAAAAGAAAAACTCACCGTTTTCAGCATGAAAAGATACAAACTAAAAATTTATTTCATTCATATTTAATCTGACAAATATTTTGTGCATATATAATTAGTTTACGTCGTGAACATTACGTCATTCTATATACAGCTATTCTATTGGTTAAGAAATGAGCATATAATTAAAAACAAAAACATGTGAATGAAAATACGATACAAGATATAATAATATGCAAATTTTTTAAACGAACAATTTGATTGGATAAAATTCTAATAAACTGCCGACTTAGAGTTATTTTTCACTTTCACTTTCTTTCAGAAAAATGAAACTCGCCGAGTCGTGCTGTTTGGATATTATTTAGATATCGATAAAGCGATTTAAAATGATTCGATTAATCGAATAAATTTCTTGAAATAAAAATGAAAGAGTTCAAACTGGTAAAAGCAGGTAAAATTAAACGAACAAGTTCTTCGATACTGAAGTATAAAAATACGCCAAACATAATGATTTTAAGTTATCTTTTAAAAGTTTTGTTTCGTTGATTTAATTTACGTTTCGTACAATAATTTCCTGACGGAAAAGAATTTATTAAAATACCGAAAAAATTATTTAAAGATATCGATTTTATAATTCTACATCGCATTTGATATGCATCGCATCTGATATAAAGATTTTCATATTCAGATTTAACATTTAAAATGTTGCGATGCTTTTCTAAATTGAAAAACAAACATAGCATTGGAAAATATTTTAGCGAAATTGAACGAACTTTTAAAGTAGAATTTATTTTATAATTGCCTAAGTTAATGAAACCATAACGCAAAAATGTGACAAATTCGATGTTGCCGCCATTTTAAAGCATGTGGAATGTTAAAGGCGACTGCATTGCCAAAAGCAAGTGAACAAATTGAAATATTCATCAACTATTTTCAGAAAAACTGTAAAAAATAAAATTAAATTAATAAATTACTGTCTTTAATTTTATCTAAGAAAACCATACTATCAATGATATTAGCAAATCTTTTATACTTAAATTAGTTGTTGTTAAAATAAATCAATCATAAACAAGGTCAGATAAAGTAGATTTCGAACCAAAAAAAAAAGCAAACGATTTTTTTGTACCTTCAGGGCATTAGGTTTATTCACAAGCGTAAATTTAAAGCAAGATAAAGGAGTAAACAAACTTCACCATACTTTCCAAATGTTTATCAATTTATTACTTTGTACAATATGGAGATAGGGTAATTGTTTTGCTTTTTTATCTTTAAAATAGTAACCGGAAACAGTGAACAGAAATAGTTACCAGTACTAGTTTTTTTCACCACAAAACTCACAAAAACTTAACATAAATTTATAATACAAAAAATATGAAATACGAACTTAATTAATACTTTAGTTTATTGTTAACTAAGTTCCAATTAATTAGAAACAACACTTGTTGGCATATGCGCGCTTTCAACTGGTCACATAATATCGAATATTCTTTAAATCCTCTCAGCAGAAACTGAGAGGACTTCAGCAATAACTGACGTGGGTAATCACCCATAAAACGAAACCACAATTACGATATTAATCCTTTTCTTAATTGTTAATTTATGTTTTGTGTTATCTTTTGTTAAGTGCTGTTAAAAAGTTAAACGACAACGGATCCGTCATTTATTCTGAACATCATTGGAATTTAATCCAGAACAACAATAACGAAAACAAATTTTTAGTTTCGCACATAATGTTTTTAAGCAAAATATAAGTTTACCAAAAATTTATACCTATAAAACATTTTTGCGGGAAAAATATCATTTGAATTTATCTTTTAAATATAATACTGTAAAGTTAATTACATCACTTTCATGGAGATTTTTAAGTCATGCTAAAAATTTTTTAAGTTAACAATAGAATATTAATTATTATAAATTTCAGATAAATAATATATTTTGAACTTGAAACAAAAAATGTCGGTTATGTGAATATATTTGTAATAATTCTTTTTTTTCCTTCAAAAAAATATAAAAAAATAAAACCTCTTGATTCGATTGTATACACATAACGTACCCGAACACTTGATTCAGCATTTATGATGAAGGATTCTCAATTTTCATGCTTTTCTGTTTATTAAGGTATGTGACTACCCTAAATTCCTCGTTTTACAGAAAATTTTCGAAATTTGTTTTATTTGTTTATTTTGTAGTCCATGCATTTAGGTATCTAAAAATGCTTTATCTTTGTTTCTGCTATAATTACAAATAAAGTTATAGCATAAATAATAACTGGAAGTGACAATTCTGATACCGGAAGTGGCAATTAAAAGAGCCTTAAAAATACAAACAATTAGTTTGAACAACTATATTTAAATTCTCAAGCAATATATTGTCTAAAAACATAGATTTAAGCTTCCATTTCTTATTTTTATTGTTTTATTGGTTTTTGGCAACGCTTTTTTTAAAAAATACAACACAACAGTAATTACAACAATAAAAATTACTTTTTGGGGCTCAAATTGCTGTTTTATAATTTAATTCCATTTATTTTGAACTGTTACCTGTTCTCATGTGTTTTGAAATGTAAATTTATCCATAGATGCTTAAAAATTACATGAAAATTGACAAAAAGCTAATTCAGATATCGAGACGCCACTAACTATCTACTATACAAAATTATTCAGAAAAAATCTGAAAAGCTGAAAGAACACAAAAGTCGTTTAAAATCAAGTAAAAGAGGGTTTGACTTGTAAATATGGCGAGTTTTAAGATTCTAAGATGTGTACAAAATTTTTTGTACTCTATGAAAATCTTTAAAAGCGTTTTCTGAGAAATTGGAATTTTCGATATTTTTCTACGCGGCAAACATAATTTTGGAAAATGTTTTTAAGATATTAAAATGAAATTTGGCCAAAATGTTTTATTTGTTTTTAGCTATGTTATGAACTAGAATCAAAGCTCTCTGCCTATATTTATTTATTTTATTGACTTTTTAGTGAGAAAAATCGATGATTTTTTTAAAAAAATTCGAGTTTGTTCGCAAAGTTTGGAATATCTCCAACACCTTTCGAGGTATTAAAAATATCCTAGTTCATAACACATATAAGCATGTTAGCTATATACTGTGCAAATATTGATGAAATATATTCAATACAACTTCTTATAGGAGGTTTGGCGTAAGTGCAAATTTTCACTAAAATTTTGCTAAAAATTGCCTATAATTTGAAAGTGAATGAAATTTCCAATGAAATTGCATTGGAATTCTCAGTTTTATAACTCATTTTAATTAAAAACAGGAATGTTTCATTAAAAAATTAAAAATTTGAAAAAAAGTGCTCCGAAGGTAGTCACATACCTTAATGTAACATAACGCACTGCTAACTACCAAATAATAATTGTTGCCACCATCTTAGATAAAGAATAAACTTTGGATTCGAAAAAAAAAAAAAAAAATCGGTTAAGTGAATATACGCAACATTTTTTGTTTTTTAAAACCAGAACACGAGATGCAGTCTTGATGATGAAGGATCCTTAATTTTCATCCTTTTCTGTTTATTAACCTAACAGAACGCACTACTAACTACCAGAAAATAATTGCAGCCGTCTTCTTGCTTCCGAGCGTAACCAATTTACCACATGATTTATCCCAAGAATTCGTCCGGGGTCAAATGGTCGGGGCGAGTGCGAAATGCGACGTGCGCAACCTGCCCGCAGATGAATTAAACGTAGGCTTCTGGGCTGTGACGCAAGGCGATTTTGTAACACATTATGTAATCATTATTAGATCGCTTCCATCACAGCCGTTCAGCAACTTTTTCTCGCGCGTTTCTGTTGTTATCGTTGAATCTGAAAAATCGTCTGCTACGCGAAACGCGATTTTCGACGGCTGGCGGTCCGAATTTATTTATTCGATTTACTTTCTTTTCTCGTATGAAGATGAACCTATGAATAACATGAGCTGTGTACCTTGAATACTGTTTTGAATTTTTCTACGGGTGACGTAGCATAATAAACATTAAATAGCAGGAATGTAGAAGAAGAAAGATAAAAAGGAAACAAACCAAAGCGTATCAATTCATCCTTAAAGGCAGCGTATACAGACGTCACGTGATGAAGGATAAACAAATATGAATATAACGTTTTTGGTTCATTTATCTGATTTAATAAAATAAACTCACGTAAATTTACGGAACTGAGGATATCATTTTCATTCTAAGTGCACGTTACCTAATGGTGCGCTGTGGCATCACGTGTTTTTTCCTTCTGTAGAACTCGTAGTGGATTCCACACTTAATTTGGCGCGGTACATTTGAAGTATATCATGTGAATACGAACCGACTCTATTACACAATAAAAGAACTTTACTAGTTTTCAAATGATGAGAAAAAAAATGAAAATTCGAGATAAAGCGGTTGAAAAAGAAACATAAACTTCACCAGAAACATTCCACTTCCACTCACCTCGAACGACGGTTTTCAGCTCGTGTTTAGGATAATAATGGTTTTTCAGTTTTGCAAATTAAAATAATTTTTAACGTTCGAATTCACTGAAGTGAAAAAGAAAACGTTCTTTGAAAATAACATTAAATATGGAAGAGTTTTCTGTTTTGTTTACAAACATCAAAAACCTTGTCTTTATTTGCATGGCTTTTGGACTTCCGCTTTGAAGATTCCATTGACTTAACATTACACCGGAATTACGTAGTCACCGCATTTTAATGTAAATAAACAAAACAGAAAACTCGTCCATAAGCTGGGGATATATTTCAACTTAGTTTAATGAAAACAACAGCAACAATTTTTTTTTAAAGTAAGATCCCTATTTTGGGATGGTATTTGTTTTAATTTAACGCATTGACATAAAAAAAAGAATCCCTTTTTTGTCAGATGACATGAAAAAATGTTTTCTTCAAAAGAAGTAATAATCGTCTGCCAAAGCGCGAAATAAATAAATTCTTATAATTGCTCATCCTGTAAACACGGAATTCTTTACTTTTCATTCTCATTTATCTTGTAACTCGCATTCTGTAATGAGTTTTTCACTATTTGGCACATCTACAAAAATTATTCTCTGTTAAGAAAATGGCGCCTTAAGATATTAGCATGCGAAATTTAACGTTATGCTTAAATGTTAAATACAGATCTCGTTATCTGTTTCTGTAAAAACTACTAAGCAGATGATAAAATAACTTGAAGTGACTAAATTCCATCGCAATAAATTCCCGCGCTAATTTTCTGGCAATTAAACTGTTCCATTTTCGAACGGACCACTTACTATTCAATTACGCGTGAAAATTATCTTTTGTGGTTCAATAAAAAAAAAAAGAAAACGGTTAATGATTTTCAAAAAGAAGAAATAGAAAAGGCTGGAAAAAAATTTAGAATGTTTTTCTATGCATTGACGCACTAACCATATTCGGTTCCGTCGTAATTACTTTTTAAGCCGTGATAATTGCTGAAAGCTGAAATCAGTAAAAAGCGAGTGGCAGTGTGATAAAAACTTGTATTTTATAACCTTCTACGAAACTTGTTTGAAACGTGATCAACATGTTTTAAACATAAAACCTAACGGAACATAAAGTTGTAGTGTGCTTAGAGGTACGTTGTTGTAAAGCTTTCTTCGAATAAAATTAAAATAAAAATGGCGTTGAGAAACTTGTGCAGCAATTGCTCTTCGGAAAGAAGGAGTTTTGATGGTGATTTCTTCGTGTTTAATACAGAATATATTTTATAGATGGGTCTGTTCAGTGACGAATCTAGGATTCCGGTCTGGGTGGGGGCTGAGGTCATAAAACTTTCCTCGTCATTGATGAATGTCAAACCTCAAGCAATAAACCAAAACTCTTTAACTTTACAGTTCTTTACTCAATTGACAATAAGAATCATAAAGAACAATACAATACTTTCATATTAATAAAAATACGATGAAATAACTACCAAAAATGTCTCGACCGCGTCAAAGACTACAAGTACAATTGATGGAATGACTAGGAAAGTAGGGTACAATCGAGGGCTGTCAAGACTAGAAAGCAATGTTGAAACTTTATTTTATTCTTGTTTTAAAAGAGAATAAAAGAAAAAGTGTATGCTTAAATAAAATCAAGAATTTTACTTGGCTTGGGGGGGGGGGGGAGGCTTAGCCCAAGTCCCCCCCTATAGATACTATTGTCTGTAGGTTTTATAACTTCTTCGCAGAAAGTAACACTTATTGGAGAAATTTCGTTACGTCACAGTCCTATGACAAAGATTTGCGCATGACATCTAACCACGTTTTCTTACTCTGCGTTGTGACATCAAGTATTTTTCCCTCCTGCAAGATGCGTAATGGATTCCAAAATTTAATTGGCACGACGCATTTGACGAGCAGCATGTGAGCATAAAATGATTCCACGGTTGAAAATTGCTCAAGGAAAAGAAATTTAATAGCATTTCCATAGCTTATTTTAGCAAAATGATTAAATAAGACACAATAGTACTTTTGTAACTATATAATAATAATAGTTCCGTTTAGTTATATTAACGTCCCGTTTTGAAGCAACATGAGAGCTATTTTGAGACAGTCAAATGACGGGGCCGACACCTGAGCTTTCACTCCCTTCTCTACACTTCCGCGCCGCACCAGCGGGAGGGCGTTTGACCCCCTAAGTACGATTTAACGTGCAACAGGCCCTATACACAAAGGATCTTCAGTGGAATATGGTTTCGAACCTGGAACCCTCCGACTCCGGCACTTTACCACTAGGCCACCGCCGCCTCATATAATAATAATAAAGTTAAAAATAAATATTTAATGAATATATAATAGACTCAATGCAAGCTTCCTTCGCACGCGACAAACGCACCGCGTCAAGCTGATTTTGGAATCGATTGCGTATCTTGCATTTGCTGTTTGCTGCATTACGCCACAACACATTCTAAAGCCGGTCATTCACTAGAGCTCCATTCCCCACAAATGGCGTGGTAGCACTCCACGCCATTCCATTTTTTAGACCATCCGTTTAGGCAGGTCATTCACAAACGCTCCACGTAACGCAGATCTATCCGCGCCTCTTTCTTCCCACGCCTTCAAAACGCGAATCCCGAGTTTTTCGTTATAAACGATATTTTTACAAAATAAAAATATATTACAAAGCTATAAAATTCAAAACTAATTTCTTTTGTATTATAATCAAAGAAATCACAACAAAATAATAAGTTATTGAAAAAGACAATGGATAAGTGAATTATGAACCACTATATGTATTCGATTCCTTAGAGGGAAAAAAAGAACAAACAAACGGTTAGAATAATTTTATCTAAAATCCCAAAAATGAAAAGTTGATCGATCAGCTAAAGTGAAACGAAACAGCTTAAATATTTTCACTTTCAATTTCACAACTGTAAAGCTATATTATAGTCTTAAAGAAGACTGATTTAAAGTAAAATTTAGTTAAGTTTAGTTACCCATGGTTACTCCTTCTATTCCCTTTTAGATTAAATGGATTCCTCCTACAGCCAATGATTTAAACTCCTTGCAGATCAAACCAGCTCTTTCTTAAAAATCCTTGAAAAGTACTTTAATTTTCGCTAGCTAAATGTCTGGGAAGTGCCCGAAAATTAATGGAAAAGTGAGAAGACCTTGAAACGGCACTTTTTTGCAAGTCTTTATTGATAAGAATGCATTTAGAATGCTTTTTAATCGAACTTGCTTTCAATTTCTCGGCATAATCGTTTCACATAGCCACGTGCTCAACCGATTAAGATGATTTTTTTCATTCAATAAAAACCAAAATAAGCCGATGTTCTTTCACTTTGTGGATTATGATGTGTCATTGCTTATAAGAAATCTTCCGTGTTGCATGATTGCGGTGTCACAATTTATTGATATTTTTTCATCCATCTGTCTGGTAGCGTTTTTAAAAGCATGGATATTTCAAAATTGACTCCAGCTCCTATCACACGTTGCTATGCAGATCAACAAACATGAAATAAATATAATAAAAAACAATAATAACAACAAATTTATAATAAAAAGTAAACAGACATAGAGAAGAAAAGGAAGCTTTAGCTGAATATTCGAAACTTTTTACTTTCTCGTATACGAAGTTATGCAAAGAGAAAGTATTATAATCGTCAAAAAAATCGAACTCGAGATTTTGACGAATCTCCACGTTTTAGACCTCCCCGAGTCCGAAAAACACAATTTTGGAATTATGTCTGTCTGTCTGTGAACACGATAACTCGAAAACTATTAGAGCTACGGGATGAAATTTGGTATATGAACTTGACACATAATTTGTAGGTTTCTATCAAATTTTGCACAAAATCCGTCAGCAGGAAGTCTGTTTGTCTGTATGTCCGCCGTCATGTGAACGCTATAACTCAAAAACTTGAATAGCTAGATGGATAAAATTTCCTACACAGTTTTATCGTCATGAATGTAGGTCCGTATAAAATTTTGGGCCAAATCCGTCGAAAGGTTGACTGCCTGTCTGTCTGTATAATCGCATCTCCAACGAATCCGCTTATCGCCACGCGCATGCTTACTGGACGCAATCTTCTGTGCACGATATTTATTGACTCTTGCTTGGGGCTTTTTTTCATCAGATTCTCCATGCGCATGCGTACTGGTAGCTATCTGTGCACTGGATCATGCGACCTTGTCCTTGAGCCAGCAAGAGTAGAAATCGGTACGCATTTAATCGGAACGCATCTCTTTGAATTTGATTCTTTACCTAAATATTTTCTGATAGTCATTGGATCCTGGGTTACAATAGGTTCGAATTGTTTTTATCCACGCGGGGGGAGGGGAAACAGAACCTTTTTCGAGAAGTATACGAGAAAGTTTAGGGGAGACCACTCCCGCTGGTTTTTCATCATAATGTTTACAGGCTGGAAACTATCTGTAAACAGTGACATGCAACATGCATGATGCAAAAATTGTTCAAACCGCTCTATAGAGCAGACCCACAGACCTAGAGCTATCAAATTTGGGACGTAGTCAGGCCGGATTTACACATTTCTATGCCCTAGACCAGATGTTCCCAACCTGTGGTACGCGTACCCCTGGGTGTACGCGAAGGACCAGTTAAGGGTACCCGAATTCAAAGTTGGTCACTTCCGCCATTAGACAGTGCAGTCACTTGCAGCTTTAAGCCTTTGCGACGCAAGGCATTAAATTTTTTGAAATATGATGAAAAAACATTATGAATGGGTTTAGTTTATTGTCTAGACATAGAATCTACAAAAAGTTTTTTTAAAAAAAACTTACTTCATTCCGAGGGGGGTCGTCCCACTTTGGGGTCAACCCCTCATATGAGAACCCCCTTAGATGCAGTCACCTTGTTACACTCAAAAAATATTGTTGAATCTTACAGAAAATCACAAATTAAAACTTCAGGAATATTGGAGGAAAATTTTCCGAGTTAATTTGCTAAAATTGTAAACGTCCAGAACTGAAAAAATTCTTATCTCCGAGTTAAGGAATTTTTCCAAACTTTATCTCTAATAATTCCTATTCGGAAACGAAATTTTATAATGCTGATGTATACATTCTAAAATGAGTACTATTAGC
>BGPR01006358.1:17728-38288 GCA_013235015.1 Araneus ventricosus | reverse complement strand
CTGGCGATGTTGCAAATATTTCGTCCCATAAGGTGAAAAGAGGCTGCCGGCGCGCTTTAAAAAGTGCTGAAATCGCCAGTTTCAGCCATTTCGCAAGCTGTCCTCTCCTCTTTTGCAGCAGCGAAAACGCCTTGGCGAGCGTTGCGCCAGGACGGATGAAGAAAGCTGACCACGTGGGTTGTGAAATTTTGCATCTGTCAGGCCACTAAAAGCTCTACATAGCGAAAGAGGAGCGAAGGGGTTGCGAAACCTTTATTGAAAAGTTAAAACACATCGGGTTGAAAAGTTCATTGAGAGAGCTCGGGTTTCCTAACGGTGTTAATTTTCTTGCCATGCCTCGTGGCGTAATGTCGTGTCAAGTTTGGGGAAATGGGGATGCCGGGAGGATTAATTGTTTGTTGGGTCTGTGTTTCGTTTTGTTTGCAGACAATAAGTTACAAAACAGATGGAAGAGATATCTATGTTGATGAAGTTTACGGGCTTTTTGTAAAACTCGAATACAAAAACTGGTTCTTGAGAGAAATGGGATGTGAATGGATTGATGGTTGGACTATACAGAAAAGTAGGTCCACTGGAAGAAAAAATCCTCTTGCGCCTACTACATATTACAGTAGAGGACAAACTTTTGCATACTGAAATTTTCTTCATTTGCGAGTTCAGCGCTATCACTTACTATGATACTAATGTAAAGAGAATACACATTTATATATGTCATTTTTAGTAATATTTATTGTTAACTTTAGTACAAGTAAAAAATTAAAATACATAACCAGCGGGAGTGGTCTCCCCTAAACTTTCTCGTATACTTTCTAAGTGGAGATTCGTCAAAATCTCGAGTTCGAATTTTTTTTGACGATTACAATACTTTCTCTCTGTATATTTCGTATACAAAAAGTGAAACAAACAAACAAACCTGAAATCAAATATCTGTTGCCACGTTTCAAAAAAATATTACTTTGAAGCAGGTGAGACAAATAGGCATTGCAATGAATATTAAAGCGAAAATTCTGCTTTGGAATTGAATTCCCAAGAAAACAATTTATACTATCACAACCGTAACAATTGCAAAAGCGAGTAAATAAAAGATTAGCTGAAATAATGAGATCAGTTTGAATTTTATTTACAGCAATAAAAAAATTGTTACAATTTATGTTTGAAAACATTATATATTGTTGTAAATAAAATTTACAACAATAACAGATTGCTACCAGTACTTTGCGCATAAGAATCGGATTAAAAGAAATTGAATATGCAATTTGAACGCCCTTTTCGACGGATTCGGCCCAAAATATTATACGGACCTACATTCATGACGATAAAACTGTGTACCAAATTTTATCCATCTAGCTATTCAAGTTTTTGAGTTATAGCGTTCACATGACCGCGGACATACAGATAGACAGATTTCCCGTTGACGGATTTTGTCCAAAATTTGATAGAAACCTACAAATTATATGTAAAGACCACATACCAAATTTCATCCCCGTAGCTTTAATAGTTTTCGAGCTATCGTGTTCACAGACACACACAGACAGACATAATTCCAAAATTGTGTATTTCGGACTCAGGGAGGTCTAAAACGTGGAGATTCGTCAAAATCTCAAGTTCGAGTTTTTTGACGATTACAATACTTTCTCTCTGTATACTTCGTATACGAGAAAGTAAAAATGAGTAACTTCCATTGCTATGAAATTTTAAACTGCTGACAAATATTTAATAGGATACCTTATACTTTACGACATATTAGCGTTTAATTGAGCCAACAAGTATTTAGACAGCCTCGCAAACACGGAAAATATCTATGACTGACTAGACAATTATTTCTTATTTGCATACAAAATTATAGATTTAATTTCACCTGCGTTTTTCCTGTTAAAATAAGCATAACATTTTTCACATTATAGATATTTAAATTTTAAATTAAGTTACATTTTTTAACATCGCACCTGTTTTTATAGATAGGCGGAAAATGTTCACGAGAGAGTCACGTGACCACTTCTATTGATGTTGTTATGATAATACAGTTGAAATGCCAAAGGAGTTTGAGATGCCCAAATTAGTTTCTTTAAGATTATAAAAATAGATCGTGAAAGAAACTGTACATATGTTAGTCACGTATTTTCAGGTTTTGCATTGTGATGTATTTCAGCATAGCATGAAGAATCGGAGAGCCTTCTTTATCAAAAATAATATGTTTATTGGACGTCTTCCACATCACAAACATGTAAAACAAACACATACACTTACATCACAAACGTTACATCACTCAATGACATCGAATTCCATGTTCAATCATAATTCTTCTTCTCTCTTGCTAGGCAACGTTAGCAAAAGACAAATATATCGTTGCCACTCTATTTTTATAGCCTTTAGAAAAAAATTAATGCCAAACGATTTTTTTAAATTAATTTCTTTTACAGCCAAACGATATTTTAAAATTAATTTAATGGCGGCTACTTTGTGATCAATTTTAATGCCCGAGTGAAATGGCAGGAGGGGGGTATTTCTTTCAGATTATGGTCGAGACAACTATATTAATTATCTTTTAGTTTTTAAATTATTTATTCAGGGAAATTCGACTTTGGACCTTTCATGTTACAGATTTATTATCCTTAAGTTGTAATTTTCCAAATGTTGCAACTTTGGTGTTGCGTACTAATAGCACTACCGTTGACTCTCTCTAATCCGACACATATGGGACCGAACACCTGTCGGATTATAGAGAGGGTCGATAGAAAAATCATGTACTGAAAGGGGAAGGTTTCAAGTTTTAACAGGAAAGAATGACTCATCACCAAATAGCATGTTCCAACATGTATCGGACTAATGGGAGTGTTGGAGTAATGAGTGTCGGATTAGAGAGAGAGTCTACTGTATTTATCCAAAAACAGATAACTTCTAACACTAAATAAATATGAATTACAGTGGAATCTCCCTATAACGAAATCGCTTGGTTCCAGTTGAAAAATTCGTTATAGAGAAAATTTCGTTATGCGGAGATTAGAGATTTTTGCAGTTATTTAAGTAAATGTTACAAACCTTTTAGTATGTGCGATAAGTTCAAAAATATTTAATTATGATTTTCAATTAAAATGAAGTAATATTTATTATAAATTTGTTAAAATTATACTAATTTTTATTGTATAAACAAAATGCTCAAAAGTAAAGACAATTCACCAATTTAGAGAATAATATGTACTAGTACGGATAAACATAAAATGCGTATTGTCACATCCATTTGCTGCTTCCACCCCTACTCCACCCCGATTCTTGGAATCTTGAGCCGTAGAAATGTTGCTCCCTCTGTAGAAACCCAGGTCCCCACAACTGCATTACCCTTCACATAGCATTTTATTGTTATGTGTTATCGCTGGAATGAACAATGCGAGTGGTTCCAGAAACAGGCACGTGTGAGCGAGTTGTGTGCGCAGAAATTAGCAACTTTCTTCAAAAATGATAAAAATCGAAAAGATGAAGGTCTGAAAAAATTCGTTATAGGGAGACAACCACTTCGTCATATGGAGAATATTTTGAATGTTATTTAACTTTCCGATTAAAAATTTCGCTATAGGGAGAAATTCGCTGTAGGGAGACTTCGCTGTAAGGAGATTCTACTGTATATTTTGCAGCAATTTTAATGATTCGTTAAATGCATACATGTATTATTATTGCTCACGAAAAAAGATAATTTGGCATATCTCTGAGCCCATTTCGAGATCCATTTTAATCAATGCATCAATTAACTTCATTTTGATCTCAAATACTTAACTACTCGCTGCAACGTTTCCTTCTTCATCATCTCCAACATGAGGAAATACGAAGCGCTTCAAGGCCTCGCAGTTTTACTTAATAACCATGAGTAGAATTTGTTAACTCTCAAAATCAAATGATCTCCGCCATTTTGCAATCTACGAAATAATTAATAACTAATAATAATAACAACTAATTTTTTAATCTCGGCAATTGTAACAAACTGAACCTACCCTTAGGTGATATCGCAGATTTCGCATGAATTTTAAGATTTGGTTCCGGCAATTCTAAAAAAGTTATCCGAGACCTTGGAAATAAGACCTCAGTCTGACCCTTGAAGATGTCTGCACTAGATATGCTTTTCCCAAACCTGTATAAAACCACTTGTATAACCACTATATGTATTTATTACATCATGTGTCTCTTATTCTTTTCATGTGGCAGAGGAAAAAAAAATCAAAAGAGATGGTTTGCTTTTGCTTTATTTCGTTATTACTTTTATTATAAACCGAACCGTTCTGTCTATAGACATCGCAGTCATATTCGTTGAAATACCGAACCGTTCTGTCTATAGGCATCACAGTCATATTCGTTGAAATACCGGACCGTTCTGTCTATAGGCATCGCAGTCATATTCGTTGAAATACCGAACCGATCTGTCTATAGGCATCGCAGTCATATTCGTTGAAATACCGAACCGTTCTTTCTATAGACATCGCAGTCATATTCGTTGAAATAAAGTAAAAAATAAACAATGAAATACGATAAGAAACAAGACACACAAAAACAGTTTTTAAAAACACACTTTCATCCGGCGATGAAAAGTAATTTTTTATTTTTAGTTATTTTTCTGCTTTTTAGTCTTTAATTTATAATTCATTATTATTAATATTATTGAATCTTGAACTCAAATTTTCCTGAAATTTATTATCAGGCTGCGCCAAGCGCATTGATTGGAAATTTAATTAAGTAGATCGATTAACCGATAATTAAGTTCTGAAAATATTAAAATTGTATATTATCATCGAGAACACACAAGTGTACAAAATTTCAAAACTTTAGAACATCAGGAAGTAAGTGGAAAACTGATAACAAAATTCCATCTTTACAAACATAAAACAAGCCATTATAAATAAAAGTGTGTAAAATTTGGAGCAGTACAATATAGAAACACATGTCAGGAGCGACATTCGGAACAATAATATTTGGCCTTCACTAAATGTGATTTTTTTTTCGGGAGGGAGGGAGAGATAGTCGAATTAAAATACCAAGCTTCGTGTGGCAACCTATTGTCCCACCTATAAAACTACTGATCATTCTCAAATACGGAAACCCTCCGCGCTTTTGCGCATGCGCCAGATGGAGTTCATTTCACTAAAATAGGGGTGAAGTGAAAAATGCAGGGGGAGATGCTTACATTTTACTTAGCGGTATATAGAAACGTTTTATTTTCATTTATTGATTTGCTGTAAAGACTAACTGAAAAAAGATTAACTAAAAAAATACGCCTAATCGGACGTTAAAGCCCGATTACGATAATAAATAATTTATTTATTTTATTTATTTAAAGAAAAGCACACTACAGAGAAAACTCCATTTACAGAGTGCTGACAAACACACAAAAAACAAAAGTCACAATGAGTAAATAAAAAATAAAAAAATACTTATGCAAACGTATATATAATTAAAAACGAAAACACATAATCACAAAACTTTAAGACACACTATGACACCAAAATCCGTATTTTTTTAAAAAATTTAAAGTTCATTTCCAAAAGGCAAGGGTCAAAAAGTCAAAACACGCAAACACCGAGTCTAAAAAAAAACACACCAGGAGTTTAAAAGTTTAAAAACGCCCGATAAATAATAACGCCCGATACGCGTAATTAAAATTACTTATTTAGAAAAATAATAATTTTCTTTTTTCATGTATAAAAACAAAAGCACATACCTTAAATTCTAATCATCGAGCAACTTAATATTGCCTACAAAATTACTTATTTCATCTACAAAATTAATCTATAAGAAAATAGCTACTCAGTTATGAAGAATTAGCACAAAAATTAAATTTTCATTCTCATTAGAGAATACAAATTTCATTTTTTAAGGTGCTGTATGTTAAATAAGGTTTCACGTAGCTAAATGTTCTATTAATTGGAGAGGTAGCTGGCCTGCCGTTGTTCTGACTCTCTATTTGAAAAGTTCCAATCTCGTTGGTTTAACCAGCTGTGATTTGTTCTCTTTTGTTATATTCGAAAGAGATTTTCCTTTCAAAGGGTTGAAAAAGAAAGTGCTACTGGTTGTAAATATAATAATGAGACTTTAAAAAGAAACATGAAAGTTTCTGAATCAGAAAAACAGGAAGCCCCTTTCTTTTTAGACAAGGACATCAAAATGGCATTTGATGATAATTTTGCAGCCTACTTATTATTTTCGTATTCTTTTAAAAATTATTTTTTGAAAAAGCATTTACATATTTTTAATCATTTATCCTGTCAGATTTGGTTGAAAAAGAAAGTACCACTGGTTGTAAATATAGTAATGCGACTTTAAAAAGAAATATAAAATTTTCTGAATCAGAAAAACAGGAAGCCCCTTTCTTTTTAGAAAAGGACATGAAAATGGCATGCGAAAATAATTTTACATCCCACTCATTATTTTCGTATTCTTTTAAAAATTATTTTTTGAAAAAGCATTTGAATCGCTTACCGAGTCGGAAATATTTTAAATTATTTATCCTGTATATATCCTGTCAGATTTGGTTGAAAAAGAAAGTACAACTGGTTGTAAATATAATAATGAGACTTTAAAAAGAAACATGAAATTTTCTGAATCAGAAAAACAGGAAGCCTTTTTCTTTTTAGAAAAGGACATCAAAATGGCATGTGAAAATAATTTTACATCCCATTCATTATTTTCGTATTCTTTTAAAAATTATTTTTTGAAAAAGCATTTGCATATTTTTAATCATTTATCCTGTCAGATTTGGATAGCAAAATTAACTGAAAATTTTTTCAGGTGCTGGAAGGACTTTAAAATAATGTCCTTCTGAATCTGTTGGGGGACATGACCAAAGCTAAATCAGGCATTCCTTTGTTATCATCCGTACCCCAGAGAAAGGGGGACACAATCTCAAAATGAAAACAACAGCTTGACATCGAACAGACGTCAGATACAAAGTTTTCGTTGTATCAATAAAAGTATACATTTCAGTAATTATGTCTTTAAAAAGACCTTCTTTAGTATCAACAATTTAATTTTATTTAACCCTTCACTGCGTACGGTATCAAATTTGATACACAATTTATTTTTCATGTTAATAATGAATAGAAAATGTTTTGTCCACTCGTACACGCTGTATCAGATTAAAAACATCATAAGAAGACCGGATAATAATCATTCATTCCATTTTCCATGGACAGCACTGGTCCTATAGATAAGTCTGTAATAATTCAATTCCTGATACACCTATCGATATATTTAGACAGTTTTTAGCATTTAAAAGGAGTCTTGCATCTTTGATGGTTTCGTCAATTGTTTCTACGGGTTTTTACCATTTGATATTACTTTTAAAATACTTTTTTTATTGTTTTATAAACCAGCGGGAGTGGTCTCCCCTAAACTTTCTCGTATACTTTCTAAGTGGAGATTCGTCGAAATCTCGAGTTCAAATTTTTTTGACGATTACAATACTTTCTCTTTGTATACGAGAAAGTGAAACAAACAAACAAACCTGAAATCAAATATCTGTTGCCACGTTTCAAAAAAATATTACTTTGAAGCAGGTGCGATAAAATAGGCAATGCAATGAATACCAAAGCGGAAATTCTGCTTTGGAATTGAATTCCCAAGAAAACAATTTATACTGCCACAACCGTAACAATTGCAAAAGCGCGTGAATAAAAGATTTGCTGAAATAATGAGATCGGTTTGAATTTTATTTACAACAATAAAAAAGTTGTTACAATTCATGTTTGAAAATATTATTTATTGTTATAAATAAAATTTACAACAGTAACAGATTGCTACCAGTACGTATGCGCATGAGAATTGGATTAAAAGAAATTGAATATGCAATTTGAACGCCTCTTTTTGACGGATTTGGCCCAAAATTTTATACGGACCTACATTCATGACGATAAAACTGTATACCAAATTTTATCCGTCTAGCTATTCAAGTTTTTGAGTTATAGTGATCACATGACCACGAACATACAGACAGAGAGACTTCCCGTGCCAAAAACATTTTTTTATTTAGAAATAATTAAAAAAATTGTGCATTGAAGGGTTAATAGCAAATCATCTAAGAACAAAAAATTTATTTGGTTTATAATTTTCTGCTATGTATTACAATTGTATTTGTGTTTCAACTGCGTTACCATGGCAGCGGCATTAAAAGTGATCAACTGCAAGCTGCATCGCGCTGCTTATGTAACATTTCGAACAGCTGAAATGGCTGTAAAACTTATTCCATGTTAATAGAAGTAACAATAACACGCGATTCATACTTTTGGCTTGATTGGGAATGGGATTCTCCATCCTCTGAGTGCACATATGCGTCAATGCGATCGTACAAATGAAATGATTTTGTCCTCAATTAATTGAACGGTTCAAAGTTAAAGCGGATCAGGCCCATAAGATTTATTTACCAGAAAACAGTTGATTAGCTGCAGTTCAAATAGTAGTGGACCTCTAATTGTTCTTAATACAGGGTGAATAAAAATTGAACTATGGACTTGAATCATTATTATGCGGAAAAGTAACATTTCTACATTACCATGGCTGTGTTACTGCATAATGAGCAAAACATAGGCTTAGTTGACTTTAACTCTGAACACCCTAATTAACAGAAGTAGGCTGAAAGTTTTAGAAAAGTGGCCATATTCCATTTGTGCAATAGTTTAATTTCACTCCTGTAACTGAAATGCCTCTGTTACGAAAGGGGGAAAAATGGATACTTAGTAAAACATGTTTCAGTTCTTGCATAATGCTTTCAATGCTCCATCTGTTCCTAAGATCTACAAAGAGGTACTCGAGACATTGCTGAAGTATCAAAAACATTTCCGCAATCGCGAAACAGTAGGAATTGATTGCTCCAACCCGGCACAATTGATTCTTAACCTAAATTTCTATACCATCAACTAGAAATTGGGTAAACAGCATATCATATCAGCATTATCCTCAATGCTTCACGCGGACCCCGGTAGAAATTTCCTACTGAAACACACCTCAGACATCCACTTCCGAGAACACATAATGGGGACTAATCAATTCCTTAATTCCTCTCTTCCCTATAGTGAGAATGCGGAAACGTGTTCCTTTTCCAGCGCAAAGGTAGGCCCTTGGTGGACGCGCGACTTCCCTTGTAGTAACGCCGGCATCTTCCTTCCTTTTTCGAACGAAATGGAATAAACGGGGCTGTTCCCAATATTCTGCTGCATCCCCCTTCCCGTTTCCTTCAGAAGAACAAATGGAACAAGTAGGCCGGTCTTCAGGAAAAAGAGATCATCTGTCTTGAAACGCTCTGCCGGGTATTGTTCGAATTCGCTTCCGGGAGCGTGACTTGACGGGGCGACCTCAATCCCCCTCCCCTTCGGTCAACACTCGCCACTGACCACTGGTTTCTCGACCCCGAGAGTCGGACGATGCCACCTCAGGGTTGGCTGACCCCTGGAAAAGTGTCGTAATCGATGCCCTGGATGAGAGGTTTCTGGCATACCGAAACCTGTTGATCATCCCTCATTTTGCATATTAATCTAAGTCATGCTACCGGAACAGGATGGATAGGCAAACTTTGAGAACCTTCTTAATAATTCGCGTTTAAATTCGTTTTCTCTGCTGAAAGAAATTCATTCATTCGAATTAGGGGGAGGTCAGGAGGCAGTGGCGAATCCAGGGGGGGTGGCTATCGGGCTGCAGGCCCTCCAGAGCTAAACCAGAATTCTTTATTTTATTTAAAATCACTACAGCTGTCTTTTCTTAATCTCCCTTTAAAAAAAGCAAAAACATTTCTTCCTGGTTTTTGACAGGTTCTAAAGTTTTCCCACTTCTGTAGTCATTCCACTCGTATTCATAGCGTTGACACGGTCAAAAACATGTTTTTGCTAGTTATTACATTGTGTTTTTTGTTAAATTATCGAGGGTGTTGTAGTGTTCTTTATGATTCTTATTGCCATGTGAGTCAAGTCTGTAAAGTTAAAGTGTTTTGGTTTACATAAGCCATAAGATTTGACATTCGTCACAACGATACAAAGCGTTTTATACCTCAGCCCCCTCCAGACCCAAATCCTGGATTCGCCACTGTCAGGAGGTCTCGCATACTTGATGATGTGCTTTCAAAGTTAGCCTTTACAATAATGAATATAATTACAGTTAAGCACCGTTTATACGTTTATACACCCTGACGTAAAATGACGGATAAATGAAAAGACGTATAATCGAAATTTTATTAAACATCTTTGATTATTACGAATTTAATGCTACTAATGCAAATTCTTTAAAAATATTATTTTTTTAAGTTTTTTAAGATAGTACTAGTATAATAACTACATGGTACGAAAATCAATAATTCAATTTTATAATTAAACATGTATCATAAAAGAGAGGAAAATCATACCTTTATTGCATATCTTGAGTACTAATTGTGCATATATTATGCGATTTATGTGCAGGCAAGTAGGCGTTTAATTAAGAAAATTTTGAACTGTCTTCTCACGTCCTGATTGTCTGTGAGTATTAAATACATCGTTATGAATCAAATTGCAGTCATTGAATGTTTTTTTCACTATTCTTTTGACGAAAGAAATAAGTTCGCATTTTTTCAATGGATTTCATCTCGTGTTTAAAGAAAGGTGGAATAGCTTCTTCATCATCGCGTAAATTAGCTCCAGACAATTTGTCTTCTATTAATTCATCAATTGTAAATAATTCTGAAGTCATGATATCTTTATCTCAGTTTTCATATTAGAAAACAGAAAATTTTCACGTTTTAGAACGGGGGTAAGCGACGTATAACCGAAGCTTTACGTCGTGTAAACGAAGCACTTTATCATTACAATGAATACGAATGAAACGGGACTGTGATGAAACGACGTATAAATGTAAACGCCGTATAACCGAAGCATTGCGTCGTATAAACGAGGCACTTTATCATTACAATGAATACGAATAAATAGGGACTTTGATAAAACGGCGTATAAATGTAAACGACGTATAATGACAAACGTATAAGCGGTACTTCACTCTGTTAGCCTTTACAATGATGAATATAATTACATTTACATTAAACTGCAATAAATAAAACTTTCCGAGACATGTTATTACAACCCTTTATAAAGACGAATGAAATTACGAATTTCAGGATAATTATAGGCACTGTGAAGTTGACATAAAACTAAAAATCGCTAGTTAGAAAACATAGGTAAAAGAAAATATCCGCTATCACTTTTAAAATGTATTAATCTAATTCCAGGGCTTAATTTAATATTATCTTAATTTCTTTTTTAATCGGTGATTAAATAAGAAATTTCACTCGATTGAGCGATAAGCACATGAAAAGAAATGCAAAAATTAAAAATATATTTGTAGAGGGACGAGACTCATGTTTATATGGAATGCCGCTGTTGAAGAATTAATTCAGTTTCAGGAACCATTTTTATTAGATGGCTAAGTTCCACGACACAGAACATTAAAAGGTGCAAGACAGAGAACAACAACACAAGACAAGTACACAGAAGAAGAAGAGAGAGAGGCATCATGGGAAAAACCCGGATGGCTCTAGTAGCGCCACCTACCATAAAAAGGAGAAGGCAGTGAATTGTAACCGCTACATATTTATAATAATTTCTTAAGACGGGAGAGACAAAGAACATAATATTTCTATTCAATATGAAAGGCAACGTACATGGTAAAAAAACAACTATGTAAATGTTGTTCTTTTCTTATTCTTTTTGTGTTAGGAAAAGTACCTTTTTCCAGTTGACGGACTTGATGTGTTCACATGAACAGACACAGACACAGACAAACACAAACATGATTTTAAAAATATTTTTGTGCGAATTCGTGGGAGGGAGAAACAGTTAAAGTGTCTTTAACTTCGAAATAACAGCAAAATCACAAGGTTAATTTTTTTGACAATCACAATACTTTCTCTATGTGTAATAATACTTCGTATGCGCAAAGTAATAAACAGTACCAGGTGGGTTTGATTTATAAAAGATTTGTCGGTATTCCCCGTACACTACACAAGTTTGGAAAATACTGGATAACACGCAGAAAACTATAAAACACAGACACAGCATCACATGTTTTCTACCTGGCTTAGGAAGTGTCCAATGATACTTCACAACTTTTGTTTTAAATATAGAGTTCCATTACACAGAATATCGATTACTGGAGTTTGAAACTGTAAAAAAGCATATCAAGTATTTGAAATACTTTTTAAATCCATCGGGATCATATTCAGAACTTCTTACGTTAGCGCAGGGGTTCCCGCCCTTTTTTTCCTTTCGCGTACCCCTACTGTAATATCCAAATCCCCTCCCAAGCCTTCCGTTTATGCAAAGAAGTTTTTATCAATAGTGTTAAAGGCTTAGGCTAGGTTAAGAACTGAAATGACTCGAATTACTAAAATTTGCAGAGCTTATTTTTGATTTTACATTTTGCTCCATTTTTTAAATAGTGTTACTTCAACGCCGAAGCAAATGAAACCAGTATTGTAACAATTTAGGTAAACTAAAAATTACATTTCGTAATAATCAACTACTCATATGGTATAGTTATTAAATAGAGAAACAAAATCCTGTAACTTTTTTAACTCTTATGCACTCTGGTGTCCACCAATAATACCTTTGCTTTCGCGTACCCCCAACTACTCCGTCACGTACCTCCAGGGGAACGCGTACCACAGGTTGATAACCTCTGCGTTAGCGTAATGATGCAACATATATAGTTTTCCGCGAACTGCAAACTTAAATTGCCCACTGTAGAGCAGAATTGAACAATACGTGCAGCTCCAGTTTAGTCTGATGCTATCTCTGTGATGTTTTGTAGTCAGAGCAGGGTTGCCATATTGCCCTTTTTTTTTTTTTTTTGCCCCTTTAAATTATGGAAATTTGGCCTTTTTTGAAAGACCTTGGCCTTAGGAATTTTCATTTGGCCTTAAATTCATTGGTGGCTTTATTTTCGTTAATGACTTTTAGAACAATTTTTAATTACTTATTCTATTGTTTTTACTAAATTTTTGATATTACACATTTCAAATGATATATAATGAGCTGTCAAACGAAATAGCTCCTGAATAGAACAAGATGTTTGAAATTTTTCTTACTTAAATTTTAGTTTAATGATAGAGCATTGAATATGCCTATCAAGTGGGATTCGTTTTCATGAATTTTCTCATGCCTTTTTTCTAATAGCAAATGAGGTTTTTCAGTCAATTTATCAAATTTGTCCTTATTTTTAAGAAGATTTGGCCTTTTTGGCCTTATTTTTAAGAAGATTTGGCCTTTTTTGGCCTTATTTTAAAGAAGATTTGGCCTTTTTTTGCTATCTTGATCTGGCAACCTCGAGTCAGAGGAGGTTTCACCACACCCAGATGTGACAGGACTAAAAATCAGAAGAATAGTTTTCTTGTTACAACAGTTACCTGCAGGCCCGAGTCCTCTCTTACCATAACTTCACAAAAGATAAGTCACCAGGAAATGAATATAATCAGATTGTAACAAGCGGGGATTTTCACGGGCGGATATGCGGAAGTTGAAATTGAAAGAGCACTCCAGAAACAATTTCCGAACGTGAAATATCCGAAGATATCCATCGGTTGCGCTGTTCCGTGTAAAAAAAGCAAGCAGCTTGACGAGGCTTTTGAAAGAATATATCTATTTAAATGAATAAGCAAAATTCTTTAAATTCCACGTGCCACGAGATCAGCAGTTCCACAAAGATTTCATTAAAAGTGTGGCTTTTGATGTTTTCAGATATTTATATTTGTTGTATAAACTGGATGGATAAATTACAAATTTAACCCTTTGCGGTTATGGCGGCATAGTGGCGGCATGATAACAGTATGTTCCGACAGGAAAACTCCACGAAAAAGACGAGAAACACGCACGTACTGTGATACCTGTACTCGGAAGCTAGAACTTCATATCGGTGATAGTTTTGCAAAATATCACACATTGGAAAATTACAGAAATTTAAAAAATATACTTTTATGTATTATAAGTACTATTAAACACAACAAATCAGTTTCAACAAATTCTGTGTGCTTTAATATTCATATACAGTGGAATCTCCCTATAACGAAATCGCTTAGTTCCAGTTCAAAAATTCGCTATAGAGAAAATTTCGTTATACGGAGATCAGAGATTTTTGCAGTTATTTAAGTAAATGTTACAAACCTTTTAGTATGTGCGATACGTTCAAAAATATTTAATTATGACTTTCAGAAGTAATATTTATTATAAATTTGTTAAAATTATACTAATTTTTATTGTGCAAACAAAATGCTCAAAAGTGAAGACAATTCAACAATTAAGAGAATAATATGTACTAGTACGGATAAATATAAAATGCTTATTGTCACATTCATTTGCTGTTTCCAGCCCGATTCTTGTAATCTTGACCCGTAGAAATGTTGCTCCCTCTGTAGAGACCCAGGTCCCCACAACCGCATTACCCTTCACATAACATTCTATTGTTATGTGTTATCGCTAGAACGAACAATGCGAGTGGTTCCAGAAACAGGCACGTGTGAGCGATTTGTTTGCACAGAAATTAGCAACTTTCTTCAAAAATGACAAAAATCGAAAAGATAAAGGTCTGAAAAAATTCCATATAGAGAGAATTTTGAATGTTATTTAACATTCCGATTAAAAATTTCGTTGTAGGGAGAAATTCGCTGTAGGGGGACTTCGTTGTAGGGAGACTCTACTGTATATTGACTTCAAATCCCGTACGGAAAAGTAACTGCGAAAAGCTAAACGTGCTCCGACCTGCTGGTACTCTCATCAGCGAAATCTGCCGACCGGAAAAGTTTAATATAGATTATTGCATAGCAACGGATTCGGAAACCCTCCTCGCTTTTGCGCATGCCCCGAAAATTCATCAAAATAGGGGGAAAGTGAAGAATGGAAGGGTGATGTTTGCATTTTACTGAGCGTGATCTAACAAAGAACTCCGGAAATGTGCTCATATGACTCATTGCCTGACACACCTTTCCGGTGTAAAATCGTCCAAAAGTGGTAGTCTCGGAATCCGTTGCTGAACATACATTGACGAAGAAACAGGAGAAAGAGCTTTTCCCTCTTTTCATGTAATTGGAAGATAACACTACGATAGATTTAACATGCGCTAGAATCAAATCAACAAGTAACTGCGAGCAATCGAGTTTCGAACTAGCGATCCTCGGACGCGAAGCCGGGAATAGGCCACCGACGCCCCATTAAAGAAAGCACACTTCCAAAAGAGAATTTGTTAGTGAACATTTAAATATATAATTTCAAAAACATATCGTTGGTAAGCAGCTAAAAGCAACAAAATCAAAAGAAAAATGAGTTAATGTGCTCTTGTTTGAAAATATCATCTCTGTAACAGAAAAAAATTGTGACTATCAATCCATATATATGTAGCATATATTGTGTACTGATTATATAATAATTTGCGCCATTTTTCCTGTTGCAGACATGTGACATTTTAAAGTTTATGACGCATTAACTAATTTTTTACTTTCTCGTATACGAAGTATACAAAGAGAAAGTATTGTAATCGTCAAAAAATTCGAACTCGAGATTTTGACGAATCTCCACGTTTTAGACCTCCCTGAGTCCGAAAAACACAATTTTGGAATTATGTCTGTGTGTGTGTGTGTGTGTCTGTCTGTGTGTGTGAAACGATAACTCGAAAACTATTAAAGCTACGAGGATAAAATTTGGTATGTGGTCTTTAAACGTAATTTGTAGGTTTCTAACAAATTTTGGACAAAATCCGTCAACGGGAAGTCTGTCTGTCTGTATGTCCGCTGTCATGTGAACGCTATAACTCAAAAACTTGAATAGCTAGGTGGATAAAATTTGGTACACGGTTTTATCGTCATGAATGTAGGTCCGTATAAAATGTTGGGCCAAATCCGTCAAAGGGTTGACTGTCTGTCGACGTGTATAATTTACCATTGAAACCAATCCGCTATCTCCACGCGCATGCGTACAGAAGCAATCGTCTGTGCTCGCGAAAGGAGCGATTACGTCAGTTTGTCCTTGAAACGGCAAGAGTGAAACCTAGCAGTGTGCGATAGATGCGTTTTAATCGGTACGCATCTCTTTGAATTCTTTACCTAGATATTTTTCAATCACTATAATGAAAAACCTTCTGATAGTCATTGGATTCTGGGTAACAATAGGTTCGAATCTTTTTAGACACACGGGGGAAGGAGAAACGGCACCTTTTTGGGGAAGTATACGAGAAAGTTTAGGGAAGAACACGCCCGCTGGTTTTTCTTTTTACTTGATCACTTTAAGTAGTATGCTGAGGATATATTTTGTGGCTTGTTAGTGATGTCCTTCAAAACTTTTTAAAATTACTTTTTAACACAAGATTGGTTTAAGTAATTGAAATTGGAAACAGAACATTCCATTTAGCAGTTTGATAGAGATATCGAATTTTTTTTTGGTCGTAAAACCGCAAGTTATCTTTCAGTGAAATGATAAGGGTAATGCCGACCTTCTTCTGTTTCCAAACTCTTTATTCACTTTTTACCGCGAAATCCATTTTATCGATAAAATTTAGCCGATTGTTCGTTCTACTTACTGCGATGCAATCCTTCCCATTGTAATTCTTAAGAGAGCTGGGAAGATAACATGTGGAAACATTTTTTTTTATGGTATGTAATTCTGTTTCAACCAGATACTGAAATAATTAGTGGTCTCTATCCCAAGAAACGCGATTTTAAATTCCAAATGTAAATTTTCTTATCATCGAAGCCACTTATTTCTTAACAAATTACCGTTTTTTCTTCGTTTTTCAACCATAACAGTATGCTCTGAAATGTTAGAAGGAAAAGAAGGAATAAACCTGTGCCATTTTTAAGTGCATGAAAAGAAAATTGTCTTTTCTTTGTTTTAAAAATGTTTAATTCGTTGGCCTTCTTCAAATCCGAGTCAATTACTGTCATCTGATAAAAAAGAAAAGTCAATATTTATGTTTTGTAGAAAAAGTATCCTTGTCACGTAAACATATGAGAGTGAAGGAAAAATAGAAAATGTTCCGAGTGTTCATAAAAAATCTGTTCTCCAATCTGTTACATAAAATTATTCTGTATCTGTCTTTTAGGTTTCAAAAATAATGCTTTTTTCCGTTACAAGAGCCGTCTTCAATCCTTAACCCATTAATGGCTAGAGTCTCTTTCAGGGACGGTTTTAAAAATGTGTTATAAATTCACAGGAATCATCTTTTCAGCTTAATTTTGCAAAAAAGTATTTTTAAGTGTTCTTATTCATTTGTCTTACATTCAATCGATGGTAGTACAAATCAAGGGTTCGGTTGATAATGTAGCCTTTTTTTTCCCGAGGTCAAACTCGAAAGTAGTTTTTTGCAATGTCAAGAAGAAAAGGGCAACTTTGTTCAAGTATTTATCAATTAATTAATTTGCATTTAACAAATATATTAGTAAATACAATTCTAAGAAACTTTTTTTTGGAATTTCTCAAATTTTTAGCTTTTGATTATTTTTTTTGGAATTTCCCAAATTTTTAGCTTTTGATAGTTTCTTTGGAATTTCCCAAATTTTTAGCTTTTGATTTTCTTTTTTGGGTTTCCCAAATTTTTAGCTTTTAATAGTTTTTTGCATTAATAAGACTTTGCCCAGGGGTGAGGAATGGCGGGCATGCAGCCTTTTTGAGTTTCTTACGCGGCTTAACCAGTTATTTACAATTTGCATTGAAACAATATAATTGTCAGTAACATAAATAAATACAGATCAATAACCCATAAGATTCTTCTCGTGCAACCTTTTGCCCAACGACCGAAATCTAATTGTGGCCTTTCATTGTAAAAAGTTTCCCCGCCCTTGACTTTGCCTAAATGCAGGGCTTAGAAGGGCACTAAAACGGAAATTTTTCAGGCAGAATGTTTTTGTTGTATTTTTCCAGTTGATTTCTGGACTTCTAATATTAGTATACAAAATATTATTGAAAAAATGCCACTTTGGCATTAATGAGTTAATAGCTCGCCTTATCAAGATTGATCTGCACTAAGTGTCAGAATGGGATCGCTGTGGACTGCTGCCAGAGGCTTAGTTTCGAGGCTTGGATTCCACCAGGTACTCTGGCTTGGTGAACGTTAAATCCGTTGTGGCGTGGAAGGCTGCCGACTCAGGTGTCGTTCCCGACAATTGACCAATGGTCAAAATGACGAGTTCTTTCTCATAATAATGTTGGGTCAAAACTCGAATCTAATCAACCAACTCGATTAAGTTGAATTCTTTCGTCTGTGACCGCTAAAGAATCGCTTTAAGGCTCTATGACTACAAGTGGCTTGGGGGATTTCAGTGGGGACAAAGAAGATTCCAATGCTGATGTGTTCTTAACTAGAGTAGTTTCAGAAAATTGGTAAACTGTGCACTGCTGTGAAATATGCTACATCACAGTCGCGATCGCTCTTTGGATGATTGTCTGTCGTGTAACCACACTTTTCGGCCATTTTCTTCCGGTTATTATTATTTATCCACCGGGAGGGAACCGATGAGATAAGGTTTATGGTACAAAACCCTCTCGACGTAAAGAGGAATCACAGATGGGAGGGGGAAAAGAATCTTAATATAAATAGAAGTCATTGTGGCTATGTATGTGGCTATGTTCCACATCTCCTCCTAAACCAATGGACAGTTTTCAACCAAATTTTGTACATTTATTATTTAAGACAAGAGGCAGACACTTACGAACTTTTCTAAGTCCAAAAGTTAATTAAACAGGCAGTTAATTAGAAATTAATCGAAAGCGTTCTTCTACCGTAACTTCGGATTAAATTGTCCGACAAAAAATATTTTTATACCATCTTAAAGTTCAAAATTTTACCTTTTCAATGATACCACTTTCATATCTGTGACATTTTTCCTTCAATTTTTATTAATTTTTTAATGTATAATAATTGTTAATTACGCGCAGAAGATTTTGAAATAACGCAAATTTACAGCTACTTCGTTGCTAGGCGACGGTTAGACTTTGAACTAATTTATCTCTATTTCTAAAATTTTTGCTTATTTTTATAAATATGTTTTACATAAGAAGAGAGTCAATCGTCAACTTTTAAATGCCTCAAATCTAATTAAAATTTCAGTTAATTGGAAATTAAGCAAGATCACATTAGAAGAATTTTGGATGAAGACGAATTTTATTATTTTTTTATTTACATTTATTCTAACGCTTTTTCTCAATGAAAAATTTACTATGTAATTGTCCCAAAACATCCGTTAAAATCTTTCTTATACTGCAAGATTTATGAACAAAATTTGAATTACTATGCAATAAATATTAATAATTTATAGAGAAAATTATCTATCAACGGTTTTACAAATCGTCTGGTTCAACTGATATTCTCATTTTAATTAAAAAACATTTCAGGCGATAAAAGAATTTTGGGTATTGTAATTTTCTATACAAAAGTAGTTTTTTACATCAAAAATATTAGACATGAAAGTATTTTAATCCCGAGCAACGCCGGGCAAAACAGCTAGTAAAAAATAAATTAATAACAGTTAACATACAAAGCATACTGAAAAAGTCTGCAATGAATGTCTTCATGGCTGTTGGATGCGAGAAAATGATGGTATCACGCCTTCGTTCATGTGGTATCTTCATAATGTTCATGAGTCGAGCCAGAGATCTTTGGTTGTGAGC
This sequence comes from Araneus ventricosus, assembly GCA_013235015.1. Lineage (NCBI taxonomy): Eukaryota > Metazoa > Arthropoda > Arachnida > Araneae > Araneidae > Araneus > Araneus ventricosus. The sequence continues at coordinate 18,648 of BGPR01006358.1, read as the reverse complement.
AATATTTTGCACCAGGTCTCCAACACTGGGTTTGATGAAATGGGAGGTTTTTGTCACAGGGCTGTAGTGGTCGGGATTACCTTTGTCTCCGTTTCAGTTTTATATTTCAAAGTGTCCTCCTGTCCTCTGTGGCTTTTTCATTCTGGTCGTTATCTTGTCCTGTCCTGTCCTCCATCATGGTCATGTTAAATGGTAGAACCGGGTGTGATCAGAAGCGGCCCGAGGTAATTTTACCAACCGGGCAGCATATAGGCATACTGTACTCGAGCAGAGCACCATTGTAACTTCGGAGGGCTCTGATTGGACAAGCGAATCTGACGGCCTCGGATCCTGTCCGACATTTTTACTGTTTGTTAAAAGAAGATACATGACGTAAAGATAAAGTACTGAAAACAAACGGAATTTGTTCTATGTGTGCCATGCAGAAGTGACGAAAATTTGGAACACAAAATAGCTGCGAAAAGGATTTGGCGACGGCCAAGTTCATAGATGGTTTATCCGGCTCAAAGGGCATAGAAATGGGTGCTGGTTGTGTGCGTGGAGGTTGAAATTTTTATTTGCCCATTACTCCCTTATTATTGAAAATAAAAAGATAATTCAAATGAGACGAATTATCGCCTCATTTGAAATTGTATTCTGTAAGAAAAATTGAAGTTGTGATGCTTTAAAAACTGCTAACAGATGCAGACTGCATGCGTATGTATTAGAATGGCGACTAACGGAAGATTTAGGGATGAAAAAAACCTACCGGTTTTACCAAAAACCGGTCTTTTTGTTTCGGTTATCAGTTTTTTTTTTCGGTTATTTTTTGTCCCGGATATAACCGGTTAGTTTTTTAAAATCCAAAAACCGGGTAAAAAAACCCGGATCGGACGATAGGATCGATTAGACTAAAATTTACCAAGTTATGAAGCTTTGAA
>BGPR01006358.1:0-17597 GCA_013235015.1 Araneus ventricosus | reverse complement strand
GGTTATTTTGAGCGGTTAAACCGAAGGTGAAAAAACCTAACTAACCGGAAACCGGTTATATTGAGCGGTTAAACCGAAGGTGAAAAACCTAAATAACCGGAAACCGGTTATTTTGAGCGGTTAAACCGAAGGTTTAAAATCCTAAATAACCGGAAACCGGTTATTTTCTTAATAACCGCCATCCCTAGGAAGATTATTCAACATTTATCCAATGCTAAGACGAATAACATGAACTTAATTCCAACACTCTGAAATAAATGCCTATCCCAAAATTTACTTGCATTAGAGCAGCACAAAATTTCAAACATTTGAACACGCCAATAAATAAATAAAAAATAAAAGTTTTATTTTTTAAGAAAAAAGAATCTTCACATTCCCAGCTTCCCAATTTGCTTAAAATTTGGATCAAGGCTTTAAAAATACTTATCATTTTTAAAAAGTGATATATTGCCATAATTTCACAATTTTTACTTGCCGTACCGTAATGAAATATTTATATTTGTTCGTTGCAAAGCAAATTAAGAAAGCGAGATCTTATCTGCAATGCGCTGTAACGTTTATCTACGGATGTTTACAGCTGCAGTCAGAAAGAAAGGAACATGATATACACAAAACACGATTAGATAAAAATAACGTTCGAAAACTGTGCCGACATATACATTGGAACAAAAAATAGCTTCTACGTTGCAATCTGCAACGAAGACACTCAAAACAATAACAAAAATTTTTAAACAAGGATAATATTAATAACAATAATATTTACAAACTTTTCAGTATTATTTTGAAAAGGTCATAAACCGGCGGGAGTGGTCTCCCCTAAACTTTCTCGTATACTTCCCACAAAAGGTGCTGTTTCCCCTCCTCCCCCCACGCGTGAATAAAAAAATTCGAGCCTACTGTAAACCAGGATCCAATGACTAGAAGAAAATATTTAGGTAAAGAATCAAATTCAAAGAGATGCGTAGCGATTAAATGCATACCGATTTCCACTCTTGCAGCCTCAAAGACAAAGTGACGTAATCCTTCGGCGTGAACAGATTGCTACCAATACGCATGCGCATGGAGAATCCGATTAAAAAAATGAATATGCAATTTGAATGAATCTTTTTCAATTCCTACTATTAGTTCACACTCTCCCTATATATATATATTTATTTATTTATATATCTTGTTCAAATTTTGCAATCGATTTTAAGCTAACTTCCCGATGAGCTGGAGACTCGAAACTTTAAACATAGTACAGAACTAGATGACAATGCAATATTAATTCGCTTTCTTGCCTGTCTGTTTGTCTGTCATTTCATATTTTGCATGACGCATGCGCAGTACGTTTTTCATTATATCTCGAAAACTATTAACATTACAGACTTGGTTCTTGGGTATATGGATGGCCTATGGGATCATCGAAGCATCTCCATATTTCAGCCATATCTTTGCCCATGCGCAGTACATTTTTCATTATATCTCGAATCACCTAAGTAGGAATTGACTTTAAAAATTTTTATATTACTTGTTTAACCGATTGAAAAGAAATTTGGGCACAGATCTATAATTAATGTTAGCATCCGTGACACCAAGTTTTATTTATCTAAGTCAAAGGGCTTATGAGATATAATTTTTACAAGTATGCGATTACACAGACCGACCGACAGTCAACCCTTCGACGTATTTGGCTCAAAATTTGATACGGACCTACATTCAAGACGATAAAACTGTGTGCCAAATTTTATTCATCTAGCTTTCAAGTTTTTGAGTTATAGTGTTCACATGACTTCGGACATACAGACAGACAGACTTCCTTTTAACGGATTTTGTCCAAAATTTGATAGAAACCTACAAATTATGTTTAAAGACCACATACCAAATTGCACCCCCGTAGCTCTAATAGTTTTCGAGTTATCGTGTTCACAGACAGACAGACATAATTCCAAAATTGTATTTTTTTCGGACTCCGGGAGGTCTAAAACGTGGAGATTAGTCAAAATCTCGAGTTCGAATTTTTTGACGATTGCAATACTTTCTCTTTGTATACTTCGTACACGAGAAAGTAAAAATGATGTTTGTGAAATTTACATTCGTTACATTAAATATATTGACCGACACATTTGTTCGTTTTCTGCGAACATTGTCGTCTCTTGTTCTTGCACTTCTTTGCATTGAAATCGATTCAGATTTTTTATTTTTACTTTCTCGTATACGAAGTATACAAAGAGAAAGTATTGTAATCGTCAAAAAATTCGAACTCGAGAGTTTGACGAATCTCCACGTTTTAGACCTCTCTGAGTCCGAAAAACACAATTTTGGAATAATGTCTGTCTGTGAACCGATAACTCGAAAACTATTAGAGCTACGGGGATGCAATTTGGTATGTGGTCTTTAAACATAATTTTTAAGTTTCTATCAAATTTTGGACAAAATCTGTGAAAGGGAAGTCTGTCTTATCTGTATGTCCGCGGTCATGCGAACACTATAACTCAAAAACTTGAATAGCTAGATGAATAAAATTTGGTACACGGTTTTATCATCATGAATGTAGGTACGTATGAAAGTTTGGGCCAAGTCCGTCAGAGGGTTGACTGTCTGTCGGTCTGTATAATCGCATACTTGTAAAAATTATATCTCCTAAACCCTTTGACTTAGATAAATAAAAATTGGTATGACGATTGCTAATATTAATTATAGATCTGTGCTCAAATTTCGTTTCAATCCATTAAAAAAAAGATGTTCAAATTGCATATTTGGTTCAAAATGCACATTGCGACTGTGTGTTGGCGAGTGTTTCGCTTATTTTACTCAAGTTAGTAGAGTTGGCTTTTGACCTTGGCGGTCTACGAAGTATTGTAGCTTCGGATGCGCTTCGGAAATTATAGCAAAACCCTGAACCAGAAACTTCGTTCTGACATTCTCCAGATGGAAGGTATGGTGAAATCTTGCATCATATTTGTGGTAAGATTTCGATCTCAAAAGCTTTAAATAAAGTTGTGGTACCTCAGCGCGCGTAAAAATTGAGTACCTACGCAATTTTTTTAATTGTTATCATTTTCCTTTTACACATAATCATAAAAATGGGCGCAGGTCATTTTAAAATTATAATGACTCAGAGTTTAGGAAGCAAAGGGGACAAATAGCATACAGGACGTATGACAACCCTAGTTAGAGGGAAATGACATCTTTTTGGGAAGTATACGAGAAAGTTTAGGGGAGACCACTCCCGCTGGTTTTATTTTTAACTTTTCCATATACAGTAAAGCACAGTTTATGCGCCGTTCAAGGGACTGACGTAAAACGACGTATAAGTGAAAAGACGTATAATCGAAATTTTAATAAAAGATTTCGATTATTACAAATTGAATGCTAGTTCACTTAAAAGTTTTTTTTAAAGATAACACTAGTATATTACTAAATAGTATTGAATATAACAATTAAAGTTTAAAATTGAATATTTATTTTTAAAAGTGAGAAAAATCATACCTTCACTGCACATTTTGAGTACTTCGATTTATGTGGTAGGATAAGCATGTTAAACCCTCCGCTTTCTAGGAAAAGATTCCCCGTTAATCAGGGCCAGATTTCTCATAAGGCCAACCTAGGCCGTGGCCTATGGCGCAGCCGTTAGGGAGAGGGCCCGTATACAGAAGAAATAACAACCAAATATTTACAAACTTTTCAGTGTTATTTTGAAAAGGTCATATAAAATGATAATAGAATATAAAACCAGCGGGAGTAGTCTCCCCTAAACTTTCTCGTATACTTTCTAAGTGGAGAATCGTCAAAATCTCGAGTTCGTATTTTTATTGACGATTTACAATACTTTCTCTTTGTATACTTCGTATACGAGAAAGTGAAACAAACCTGAAATCAAATATCTGTTGCCACGTTTCAAAAAAATATTACTTTGAAGCAGGTGCGATAAAATAGGCAATGCAATGAATACTAAAGCGAAAATTCTGCTTTGGAATTGAATTCCCAAGAAAACAATTTATACTACCACAACCGTAACAATTGCAAAAGCGCGTGAATAAAAGATTAGCTGAAATAATGAGATCGGTTTGAATTTTATTTACAACAATAAAAAAATTGTTAACAATTCATGTTTGAAAACATTATTTATTGTTGTAAATAAAATTTACAACAATAACAGATTGCTACCAGTACTTTGCGCATGAGAATCGGATGAAAAGAAATTGAATATACAATTTGAACGCCCCTTTTTCACGGATTTCGTCCAAACTTTTATACGGACCTACATTCTTGACGATAAAACTGTGTACCAAATTTTATCCATCTAGCTATTCAAGTTTTTGAGTTATAGTGTTCACATGACCGCGGACATACAGATAGACAGACTTCCCGTTGACGGATTTTGTCCAAAATTTGATAGAAACCTACAAATTATGTGTAAAGACCACATACCAAATTTCCTCCCCGTAGCTCGCTCTAATAGTTTTCGAGTTATCGTGTTCACAGACAGACAGACATGATTCCAAAATTGTGTTTTTCGGACTCAGGGAGGTCTAAAACGTGGAGATTCGTTAGAATCTCGAGTTCGAATTTTTTGACGATTGCAATACTTTCTCTTCGTATACTTCGTATACGAGAAAGTAAAAAGAAAAGTGTAGAAGAAACAGATGAAGTAAACAGTAGTGATAACAATACACCTTTTTGCGCGCCCAACGCAACAGAATCCAGTGATTGCATCAACAATAGTGCCCTACAATTAACCAACAATCCACTATAGAATTAAACAACAAATCCTTGCTCTAATAATTAAAATAATTAAAACACATAAAAGAAAACAATTAGAATATAAATGAAAAAACAGTTAAAATTGAAAAAAAGGAAGAGAACTCGAATGGCGAACTTTTTCAAAGACCACTCGCCACCGGAGTTCTAATATGGATAAATTTTCTGTCAAGGGTATGACTACAAAGTCAAAAATTATACCCCCTGTGGCCTGAATTTATCCATTAACTGAAATATAGGAAAATAATCCCTTTGGAAAAAGAAAAACTTAACAAAGTCCTTTAAAACAAAACCAATAGAGAGACAAGAGAAACGTAAATATTTACCCTCATATAAAATGATGTTTTCTAAATTTAAATTTGCTACATTAAATATATTGAGCGATAGATTTTTTTCGTTTTCTGTGGACATTACCGTCTCTTTTTCCTGCACTTCTTTGTATTGAAATCGATTTGTTAAAATCTGTCCACTTCAATGACCCTTCAAGCCTATTCACACACAAAAGCGCGAAAAAAGAAGTTCTAGTAGGTATTTCACACGATTTCAAGAAAGTCGATGAAATACTTTCGTAGGTGTTAATGCTGTTTTTTTCATGAGTAGTGTAATTTTGAAATAAAAATTTTATGTTATTATATGTTTCTATTAGTCCAGTCATTAGGTAGTTTTTCAAAACAAATTCTGGTGGAGTCGCAATTTTTGGCTCCTATATGTTTTTTGGGTGCTGATGACGAATCTGAGGTTTCCCACCAAAAATGTTTGTTGGAATTTTAGTTATAGCCAAAAAACAAGAAAAAAAAATGGATTTTCCCCTAGTTTTTTCCTTATAACTCAAAAACTATCAACTTTTTTTTATAATATCATTATGTATCAAAATAATCAGCACAAAATTTCCTACAATTTATGTCTACACTAAATTTTGTGCACAATTTTTGTGCTGATTATTTTGATATATGATGATAATAAAATAAAAGTTGATAGTTTTTGAGATATAAGCAAAAAACTAGGGGAAAATCCATTTTTTTTTCATGTTTTTTGGCTATAACTAAAATTCCAACAAACATTTTTGGTGGGAAACCTCAGATTCGTCATCAGCACCCAAAAAACATAGAGGAGCCAAAAATTACGACTCCACCAGAATTTGTTTTAAACCATCCCTTTTTAGCACCTAATGACTGGACTACTATTGTAATAAGCTCATCCAGAAAGTAAATACCGTTTGCGCATATATCCCGCGCATCGGACAGCACGAAAGTCGCGCATGCGTAATTACATCCTTCAATTAGAGAACGAATTAGCCTAGCCATTTTGTTTGCTTACTTTAACGTTTGAAATCATTGTTTGTCGGTAATCATGTTTAAAACAATCGATCGACCCGCCAGTTGTGAAATAAGAGCCGGTATCAAGTTTTTGAATGCGAGAAATGTTCGTCCTTGTGAAATTTATCGTCAGATAAGTGAAACTTACGGATATAGAAAGCTATGAGTGAAGGTATGGTGCGAAAGTGGGTTAGGATGTTTAACGAAGGAAAGGAAAATGTCCATGACGAAGAGCGCAGTGGACGCCCGTCGTTGATCACCGAAGAATTGGTGCGCTGCATTATTCATTTCACCGGGAACAATTCTGTCATCTCCTTTTAGTCCGGACTTAGCTCCATCCGACTTCCATTTTTTTTTCCTCATCTCAAGAAATTTCTTGCCGGCCAGAAATTTGCAAGTGATGATGAGATCAAGGTAAACATCCAGAACTGGTTCAGGTCGCAGGCGGCCGAATTCTATGAAGCGGGTATGTTGCAATTAGTGCCAAGATATGACACATGCCTTAATTCGCATGGTGAATATGTCGAAAAGTAGTTTAAGGTGTGTAGATTTTTCTGTAATAAAATACAAATGAAAACAAATTGCTGATCTTTTTTAATACCTAAACGGTACTTACTTTCTGGATGAGTTTTGTATATTAAATTGAAAATTATGTGTAAACCTTTCTGAGACGGGGGCGCAGAATACGTTTCGTCCTAGGGCGTAGAAATGTGTAAATCCGGCCCTGGACAGTACAGTAAAAGCCGACCGACCTTATTATTCCACCAAGTGAAATATTCCTGAAATTATCCTAATGTTTGAAAATAATTACCATATTTGAATAGAATATTCCTCATTCAACACAGTCCCTTGTCTTAAACTATAGCAAAATAATCCGGAGTTGCACTCATCGAAATCATGAACCAGAGAGATGCGACTGAATACTGAGCTTACCAGAGAAAACTGTAAAGAACTCCTGGAGGGCACGATGAATAATTCTTGTTCCCATGAGAAAACCCATTAGTATCAACGTAGGTGACCAACTACCACAGGTGGTATTTTATGTTTCAGACACAAACTATTGTATATTAAATTGAAAATTATATGTTAACTTTTTGAGAGGGGGCGCAGAATATGCTTTGGCCTAGGGCGTAGAAAAGAATAATCCAGCCCTGGACAGTACAGTAAAAGCCGACCTACATTATTATTCCACCCAGTGAAATATTCCTGAAATTATCCTAATGCAGTTTGAAAATAACTACCATATTTGAACAGAATATTTCTGATTCAACACAGTCCCTTGTCTTAAACTAGAGCAAAATAATCCGGCGTTGCACTCATCGAAATCATGAACCAGAGAGATGCGACTGAATACTGAACTGACCAGAGTCTAGTAAAGAACTGCTGGAGGGCACGATGAATAATTCTCATTCCCTTGAGAAAACCCATTAGTACCAACGTAGGTGACCAACTACCACAGGTGGTATTATATGTTTCAGAGACAAACTATAGTATATTAAATTAAAAATTATATATTAATTTTTCTGAGAGGGAGCACAGAATATGCTTTGTCCTAGGGCGTAGAAATGTGTCAATCCGGCCCTGCCCTTAACCCGTTCAGGACCATCATCGCATATATGTGATCACTCTTTCCGTGCCCTACAGCCCATCATCACATATATGTGATCGTAACTTCAACGTTTTATTTGAATTTTTAAACGGCACTAGATGGCGGTAAAAACCGTTACTTTTTCGAATAATGTTGCATCAGAGTTTTGACGCGCGGGCCTGGGGAAGCTCTACTTTCTCCCTTCGCTGGTCCCGAACGGGTTAATAGGAATGGAGAAATAAAGATCGAGGCAGAAAATTTGCGAATTTTAGAAAGGAAGAAAATGACGTTTAACCGAAGCTGTGCGTCGTAAAAACAAAGTACTTTATCATTACAATGGATATGAATGAGTCGGGACTGTGATGAAACGACGTATAAGTGAGAAACGTATTAACGGTGCTTATTGTACTAAGTATACATAGAGAAAGTATTACAATCGTCGGAGATTTTAATGGATTTTAATGTTTCAATCTCATTTGACGAGTGATGGGCAGACTCATAAGGCCAGCTCAAAGGTTCTGTCCGGCCCGCTGCAGATTTTAAAATAATAGTACAGTAAGTACAATAATTAATAGTTTAATCAGTACATCCTGGCTCGAACCAGTTTAAGCGGAATTTTTTGAAATGAAGTAACGACATCATTCATCGCATTAGTATTAAAGAATTTTATTTATATTTGTGACAAATAAGCATAGGCGATAAGAACAGCGCCACCTGTGGCCGTAAGGCGCCAACAATAAAGATTCAGTTAGAACAGTGAATTGGCGGACTGAAAAAATGTCCAAATCCGAAACCCCTTTGCAATAGTTAGAAATTAATACAGTCGACGCTCGTTATAACGACCACACATTATAAAGACCATTCCATTATAACGACCAGTGATAAAATCCCCAACTGTGTTTCCCTATGCACTATGTTATTTTACTTCCGGTATAACGACCGTCCAGTGTCGTCTAATCCCAATACAACGTCCGAATTCAGCGGACACTCTCCCCGGTATTTCTCCAAAAAAAAAACATGTTTCTAAACGTAAATGACCTTGATTATTGTATTGCCAAGCTTCGTAAATGTAGAGTCTTCAGTGTTACAGTTCAACTTTGACAGGGGGAGGGGGAAATTACCACTCACCACAGCGCGGAAATTGGAATAGCCTAAAATTTAAAAAATGTTTCAAGTGCTATTGAGACTTTAAAATGTTTTTTTTTTTTTTTTTGAAAGACAGAACATTATTTATCATCTTTAACTGAAATGTAAAATTATGTTTTGCAAAAAGCACATATGCAGAAAAGACAAACAGCCATTTCTGATTTTTTCTTTAGAAAATAAATGTTTTGTAAGTATATAACACCCTTTATTTTCTACTTTAAAATCTGTTTTAGAAATATATTTTTAATTGATAAAATTTTATTTTTAATACCAATGATAAAAAATAATTTGAGTATTTAGTTGGAATCTCTTTAAAAATCGCCTATTTATAAGGAGCTGCTGTGCGTACATGTGTACAGTTTTTGATTATATCCACTATACCGACCACTCGTTATAAAGACATTTTGCTGTGGGACGCAGAGGGTCGTTATAACGAGCGTCGACTGTATAAGTATGTATCCTTTGTGTGTTAATGTTTGTGTTTAGCGTTGGTAATAAATCTTAAATGTTTCCAAAAGATCTAGACAGTGTTATATTTGGCTACCAAAGTGGGGAAAGGCATTTAGGATCCACTGTTATATATCGCTGCTTAAGAAGCAACACCACCTATCTCATTTTTTGACAGGGCCGCGGTGGCAAGGCCCCGAGGCCCGGAGGGTTCCAGGTTCGAAACCCGAGAAGTTTGGAGAGGGGGTGCCAGCTCGGGCGTCGTCCTCGTCATCTGACCGCTGTTCAAAATTACGAGGTCGGTCTCAAAATACCCCTCGTGTTGCTTCAAAACGGGATGTAAATATATAACTAAACTAAACGCAATTTTTAACATTTCAAAGAGGAAGGAAATACTCGATTTTTAGCAACCAAATAAATATTTCTAAATATTTTTCACGTCCAGTTGGAGCATATAGTCTCACGTTTATATCAGATGTTGAAAAAATCGAGAAATATCCGTTATTCGTTGCGACAAATTGAGTATTTCCTTCTTTGAAATTTCCAAAAATCGAGATAGGTGGTGGTGCTTTTTAAGCGGGGATATTAAAATGTTTTTATGGTCTATTTGCATAACTGTCGAATTTACTTATTAGTTAGTTAGTTTCCTCACAAAGCCACACAAACGAGATTATTAAATTTTTGAAAACATTCCGGAATCGGAATGTAGAAGTTAAAGAATTCTCTACATCAATTTTCTTTCACCTTTCGTTTACCATTCCCGCAAGTACTTCTAGAAGACGACAACCGCAAGTTACAAACAAAACGCAACACTGCCGCTTAATTTCAAGAAATGGAATCCCTCTTAAATTTCACTTTTCCACAACAATCCCAAAGGTTCATTAAACGACTTTCTTTCTTGATCAGAAGGAGCCGCAACCGGAAATTTCTTCGACACATCGGGAGAATGCCGATGACTCAGCCCGCTTCCACGATAAGTTCATCTCAAGTATCTCCGTTACAAAGAGTCAATGCTTGTCATAAAAGTCAATGTTTGGGTGGAAGTCGCAGGCAGTAATTTTACACGCGAATACTGCAAGTCGAAATTTTCGATAACCCTTCGATGTTTCTGCGAAATGACGCAACCGACTGTTTACCGCGTGTTTTTTGTGAACAGCGCAGGATGTGGTGTGTGCTTGAACAAGATGTTGCGCATACCTGATCTTGAATTTCTTTTAAAAGTTACATCACTTCCCCCGTTTTCAAAGTAATGTCCTTGCAGAGTTATTAGAAAAATTTCTGAGTGGGTCTTTTTTTGCATTTACATGGTGCGTTCGAAAAGTTCGGTGAATGGTCTCATAAAATAAAGGAAACAATGTATACAAACAAAATACCTTTACTGGCATTCGAAGTCATCACCATTAGTTACAATACACTTTTGATATCGGTTGTACAGCTGCTGGAAAATGTCAGCAAACGCTTCTTTCGGTATCGCTCGAAGCACCGTTGTCACACGTTGCTGGACCTGCGCAATGTCGGAAAAGCGTAGACCTTTTTCTTACGCTTTTGCAAATGTTCGTGAATAATGTTGCTCACACTGTCTGGGCTTATCTTCAATTCTTCTGCTATCATTCTCAAAGACAGCCGTCGATCATCCGCAAGCATCCGTCGCACTCGTTCGATGTTGTCTGGAGTTGTGCTTATTGGTGGTCGACCCGAACGCGGCTCATCTTTGACATCTTCCTTTCCGTCTCTAAAGCGTTTAAACCACTCAAAAACACACTTTTTACTCACTGCGTCCACACCGTACACTTTCACTAACATTTCGCGTGTATCCGTCGCCGTTCTGCCTAATTTGAAGCAAAACTTGATGTTCACGCGTTGCTCCGTTTCGCAGTGACGGGCCTTCTCACAATCACTCTTTAAATTGATCGTAGAGCGCACTTCCGCCTAACTGTCGTGATTTGGACGCTAGGGGGCACTAGTTGCCATGTCTCTCACTGCGTCAACGTGAGCGTAGCATCCGAACCAGCGCGGTTATTCAACTATGGGACCATTCACCGAACTTTTCGAACGAACCTTGTACTTTGTCAAATATTGTTTTAGAAAAGTAGGAATACCCCGTCCTGGCCGAAGCCGTCCGGGACATCTGATGAGGGCCGGCCCACCCAATACGGAGGCGCAAGTCCCTATAATCGGTATCGGTAATACCTCAACCGATTCTGCTACCTTACCCCCGATTACTATCTTTTCATAAGTTGTCACTATCGAAGCAACCATCACACCACGTCCATTCTCAACATATCCACTAACAACTTGCTTTCTGATATACGAAATATACGCAGGAGAACCTTTTATGATCATCACGCAGTTTCAGTTTGGCGTAATGCAAGCTTCTTACAGAAAATTTCGCAGCAATTATTTTGAATCCATTTCGAATAAAGTCCTTAGCCTAGAATGGATTCCTTGTTTGCTTTCTATTTTTTTCGATTGCCTCTGAGTTCATTTTGTTTTTTGGCTTTCTTTGCATGATATTGATTTCCATTATTCTCTGTTTTTTGTTTTCCTGCTGCAATTGCGCGATACTTAAATATTGTTTAAATTTTATTCTCTAAATTTTATTGTTTATAAATAAATTTTTTTGCTGTACTTGTTTAAAGTTTGAGTTGAGATTTTATTTTAAAATTTATTTTAATTTTTCCAGTTGTTTGCTTTTAAGCTCCATTATGATCATCACAATATTTCCACTTCGACATTTTGGGGAACATCCTTCTTCTAGACCTCCTCAAAAAATAACATTATTGGTTCAGTTATTGATAAAATAACGTAAAGCCCCGTTTTGCAGCGGCAGTACGAGTGCTATTTTGGAATAGATTTCGTCATTTTGAACCGTGGTCAGATGACGAGGTCGACACCTAAAACGGAAGCCTCCTCTCAAAGCTTTATGCCACCACATCAGCAGGTGGATGCTTGACCCTAGATATCAGATTTAAGCCGATCCACGCCAAAACCGGTCGTCAATGCCAATAACCGGAGCGGAAGGTGGGATATCCAACCCGTCCCGATATCCACCTTTCAATTTGGACTGCAATGAATCAACACCAGCGGGAATAGATACGTGTGTGAGTGGGGTGAGACTTGGATTGTGCTGTTCACCGAGGAAATCGGAGAAGTAGGAGTGACTGGATTGCCGTTGCGTGGAGCGGTCGTGAATGACCCGCGTAAATGGATGGGCTGAAAATGGAATGGAATGGGGTGGAGTGGTCCTTAACGTGCACCAGGTCCATTTACATGGAGGGTCTTTGATGGAATCGAGTTACGAACCCTGCGACCCGTTGCCAAAATCTTACCACAAAGTCATCGCAGACCCTCTTTTTATCCTTGAGTTCGCTGAACTAAGCAATATTTTTAAAAGCTAATTAAAAACGGACTGGATTTTAGAAGAAACAAATGATATATCGCCATTATTATATCAAAATGTCGGATGTCACATTTTTCAAATTATTTTTTTGGTGCAAAACACTTGAATAGGCTAGCTACATCCGCTCTCAAATTGCTGTATGTGATAAGTAACAAAATGCCATGCGTCGCTAGTGGTTCCAGCAGTTATATCAAAATTTCGTATGTTTTGCAGTGTGAGAGTGTTTTACTTAATTTTTACTTATTTTCGTACACACCGGGAAGCACCATGAGTTCGTAGATGAGAAGCCGCCTAATAAGTAAGCGGGGTCTTGCTTCCCTGGTGGATACAATAATGGTGGTGTGGATCTTAGGCGACTGGTCGTACCCCTATAATGGAAAAGGGTCACATGTGCCTCTCACATCGGAGCTATCATGCGTTTGACCACAGAGCTCGTTTTCGCGTCTTTATCACCACGCATACCCCCGAACTCGGAGCCTGGGGCTAGATAGCTATGCGTGAAGCTTTATTGAAACCCCAACACACACACAAAAAAAAATTTACAAATTTAGAATTTAAATTGCAAAATTTGAAAAACAGATACAGTGGAGTCTCCCTATAACGAAATCGCTTGGTTCCAATTGAAAAATTCGTTATAGAGTAAATTTCGTTATACGGAGATTAGAGATTTTTGCAGTTATTTAAGTAAATGTTCCAAACTTTTCAATAGGTGCGATAAGTTTAAATGTATTTAATTATGATTTTCAATTAAAAATGAAGTAATATATATTATAAATTTGTTAAAATTATACTAATTTTTATTGTATAAATAAAATGCTCAAAAGTGAAGACAATTCACCAATTTAGAGAATAGTATATACTTACGTTTATTTTACTTGAAAAATTCCGTTATTTTACATTGCTTTGCATTTCGTGATGTTAAATTTTCAGAAAAATTTTCACATTTTAAGAGTGAGTGGTTCCAGAAACAGGCACGTGTGAGCGAATTGGTTGCACAGAAACTATCAACTTGCTTCAAAAATGACAAAAATCGAAAAGATAAACCTCTGAAAAAATTCGTTATAGGGAGACAACCACTTCGTTATATGGAGAAGATTTTGAATGTTATTTAACATTCCGATTTAAAATTTCATTATAGGGAGAAATTCGTTGTAGAGAGACTTCGTTGTAGGGAGACTCTACTGTATTAACAAAGCATAATTTTGAGTTTCAACATGCGTAAAATGAATTGAAATGGAAAAATATAAAAGCTAAAGAAAATGATAAGAGTTAAAAAGATGACAAAACAAAAGTGAAATGTATTTCCACTTACTGTTCATAAAGAATTCGCTATGGAATTTCAATTAGGAGGTAGGAAATCAAATATATTCATTCTTTTTAATAAAATCCATTAAATTCCTTATTTTCGCTCGAGAGAGTGTTAATGTCATTACTCGTTGCCATCAGTGATCCTCATATATCGGTGCTGGTTTCTTGAAGTGAAAAGAGCTGGTCAGTTAACGTTTTCGCGACTGTCGGCCGCTTCAGTTATAAACAAATGTTAAAACAGGGCTTGGTCTCGATTTGGATACCTTAAACATTTTGATATAAGCGTGACGATATACAGTAGAACCCCGCTAATCCGAACCCCCTCTAATCCGAAATAAACTCCCGTATAACGCAGTTAAAAAGTCACGCGTTGTATGGATACGCATTATCGGAAATCTCGCAGTGTGGGAAATTTACCTACACAGGAGTCAATTGTAAATACAGTAGAACCCCGCTAATCCGAAATTCCGGTTAATCCGAACCGATTTTATTTTCGAAAATTATATGTAATTGAAAAGATTTAAATATACATACTAAAAACAAAAAAGTACCTCATTCAGCATGCATAATTTTGTACACATTGAAGAAACTAACGCAATTCGCCGTAAGATAAGGTCACTTCATACAGGAGCACAAACATTATTCTAATAAAAAGGAGAGACATATTCTCTTTCTATTGCTTTTGAATAAAAGAATTCAAGAGATAGTAGTACTGAGTACTTATAATTTACATTTTTTTAGCGCGCATCCTTTTCTTTTCTATTTTATCGGAATTTCGGGTAATCCGAATTTTTTGTAATCCGAACAGGCACCGGTCCCAATTAGTTCGGATTAGCGGGGTTCTACCGTATTTAAAGAACACGGCATTCGCAACAAATAATTACTGGTTACACAATTTCGCAGCGATAATTTTTCGCAATAATTTTTTTATTTATCTTAAAGAATGTTGCGAAATTTCGCACAATGGAAAACCAAATTCCAGTCATTTCACGGAAGAATAACGGATCGGAGTAAATATTCCTCAACACGTGCGTCTTTTGAAAAAGGAATTTGCATTCTTCGAACCACGAGGAAATCGAGGCTGCATCTCAGGCCCAAGGAAATCCAAAAATTTTGTAATTTATCCTCGGAGGATGTATCGATTCTTTCCTCTCTCCCGCAGATCGCACTCAGGAAAAATCCACCTGTTACACCTGTTCAGCTAAAACAAGTGTCGTTTACCGTCTCAAAAAGTACTGCGACGGAGTTGGGTCGCTTTCCGGGAAAAAAAAGCTGAATCCTTTTCATATCCTCATTTTTTTTTTTATTTATTTTTTAATCTTTTATGACTGTAGGGAGGAAAAATGCAAGAATCATTTTTCCCACTGTGCTTCTTTGTGTGTGCTGACTAACAGGTGTGATGCAATATTGGCGTGGAGGAGTTCTTTTTTTTAATGTATTTATTGAATTCGATTTCGTCATGGCGCTAAATGGGGTAATAATTTGTTTCCTTCTTTGCTTTTAATTTGTTTCGATGCGTGCAAATAGGGAAATGAGGGTGTATCAGGTGTGTTGCGACATAATAGTGGCCGAAAATAGTAAAAATCGTCTGCTTTTAGTATGTGTGGAAAAAAATCACGTGACATCGCAGTCACGTGACTGTGCATATCATCTAAATATGTTATTGCATTTTTCTATGCAAGAACACTCTACAAAATAATTCCTGTCGACATTTACGTTGTCATCTGTCATCTTACGTTACATATTTACATTTTGCACAACCAATTTATGTGTCGACTTGGCAGTTACTTAAACAAAAAAGTTATTTCCATCCCATTTTCAAATTTTATTTCCTGTTAACAGTGGTGTCCCTTCAGCAATGATGGCTATGGGCTGTAACTACCCCCCCCCCCCCGATCTGAGTCAGAATTCTGGATTTTTTATTTAAAATCACTATAACTGTTGTTCTTCAACTTAAAAAAAATAATAACGTGACAACATTGCTTTCTGAAACAGCAGGCTCGAAAATTATACTTTTCTGGTCATTCCACTTGTACTATTAGCGTTGACGCGGTCGAAGACATTTGGCTAGTTACGCTTCATTGTATTTTCCAATTAAATTATGAAAGTATTGTATTGTTCTTTATGATTCTTTGGTGGTAAAGTCTGTAAAGTTAAAGTGATTTGGTTTACATAAACCATGAGGTTTGTGCTTACATCACGACGATACAAGTGCCGGCCTCGGTCACCCCCCCCAAATCCTGGATTTCACCTGATACATAACAGTTCTGAGGTAATGAGAGCATGAAGAAGAAAGTTCGGAGTTAAGTTTTAAACTACTTTTACCATACATTTTTGTATTTTTTTAGATAGCTTCCTTTCAGGGATACTGGGCTACGCATTAAGTGACTAACTCATAAAAAATAAAGAAATATTTCAGTAAATGGTTGTTAAACTGGATATGATAAATTAAAACTGTCCGATAAAATTAAGATTTGGAAGTGCATGAGTGATACATGACACAGTCAGTTACTCCCGGTCCATTAAGGACTTTCATGCAGAGCAACGAACAGAATAGGTGGAGGACTCCTAAGAACATGGGTTAAATATCATCACGTTTGGAATTTAAAAAATTGCTGTTAGGGAATATCAAATTATACACAGAGAGATTCAGGTGAAATTATATTTGGCAGACAAACAGATCGCCAGTATATTACTAAATAATCAGATATTTATTAACTAATAAATACAGTAGAATCTCCCACCACAAGCAGAGTCTCCCACAGCCAATTTCTCCCTAAAACAGAAATTTTTTTAATCAGAATGTTAAATAACATTCAAAATATTCTCTATATAACGAAATTGGTTTGTCTTCCTATAACAATTTTTTCAGACCTTTATTTTGTGTCATTTTTGAAAGAAAGTTTGCTTAATTTCTATACCAAGAAATATGCCTGTTTCTGGAACAGCATTGATTTCATTCCAGCGATAACACATATCAATAGAATATTTATGTGAAGTGTTTGGGTTGAATTCTCTTCCACTTTTGAGCATCTCATTTATACAATAAATTAGTATAATTTTGACAAATTTATAATAATGTGCTTCATTTTTAATTGAGTCATAATTAAATATTTTTTGAACTTATCCATACTAAAAGTTTGGCATTTACTTAAATAACTGCAAAAATCTAATCTCCATATAACGAAATTTTCTCTACTTGAATTTTTCAACAGGACCAAGCTTGATTTCGTTATGAGTTTTCTATAATCTTAATCAACAGAGTTTTAATGGCAAAACTGGAATTATTATAAAATAAATAAATAAATACAGCAAAAAAAACAAAGGGTATTTCAAATAGGTAAAGAAACCTTACGAGCAGCAGGTTGCAGATGCGCTATGCTCCCAATTTCAGTGCTTCCTTTTGCTTGCAATCACGTGACTTGAGATAGATTTATTCTCCATGCAATGGGCCGGGGCGAGATATTAGATTTGATGCGACGTAAGTTGGGAAGAGGAAAAAATAATGAAAATCAATCTGCTTTTAGCATCTACGAGAAATTGATTACAAAATGCTTCTTTACGAGACCACCTGTCTGAAATTAAGTTCAGGTTTCCCATGTTTCCTTCTGTAAGCAAAATCATCAGACGTTATATCACTCTTTAAATG